>JAMYXO010000084.1:87500-90344 GCA_033310375.1 Conus canariensis
AAATGGGCTTAAGAATTCAAATTTTATGTCCCATTCTAAATATGGTTCTAAGTGCCATTTGTTGTCAGTTTTTCGAACTATTTTATATTCATACTGACCTGTATTATTTGCTTCTAGATTGCGTAGTTGTTCTAGTTTAGGAAACCTTTTGTTGTCGTCAACCTCTTTGCGCTTATAATAACCATCTTTAGTGTACTCAAAACCATACAAAGTGCCTATCTCACCGTTTTGTTCAAAGTCCTCAACGTCTGCAAGGTCTTTTAATTCTAAAGTTACACACCTCTCAGGCGCTAATGTAACTCCTGATTCTTCTGGCCCACGAGACATTATTTTTAGTACACCTTATTATTTTATTTCTAAAACAATGTGCAGGTTATCACATTTCACGACTTTCCCTGTTTTATCTGTGATCTTTATATTAAATGATCTGACCCTCCCACAAGCTAATTTTTTAAACTGTAAATTAGGGAATTGTATAATTTCATAATCGCAATATGCAGCTTTCCCTGATGGAAGAGCTCTTAAAACAGTTGAGGGCCTTCCATCATATAAGTTTTCATCAGTGCTCAGCTCGTCCAAATGAACATAGAGTAATGAATGTAATGCAAGATCGAGCGGATATTCTCCCTCATAAGTAGTTTTGTCTGATGTAACTCTAAAACCATGATTGTCAGTTGCAAAGCCTAACATTTTAGCTAGCTCTACATCAAAAAGGTAATGGTCTACTTCTTCTTCAGGTTTGAATGTCAACATTATTTTCAAATTTGCATTGTTAAGTTTGAGAGTAATGTCGAAGTTACTCATTGCTTCTTTCAGCGAGCAAAACCCGTAATAACCATCAGGTATGGTTAACTGGCTAACTAAGTTTCCTCTATTGTCAAATTTTTTAATCTTATTATTCTCCTTGGATTCAGTTATATTAAACCATACGACTTTGTAAAACATTTCATGGAGTGCGACCCTTTGGGTTCCGCAGTTATTATCAATAGCATATTCTAAAAACGAAGGACTGTCTTGAGTTGTTATTGTTACAAACATTTTTAAAACAAATTTAAAAATGAGTGCATTCAAATATACTAATGCAAAATATTCTGTCGGGCCGCACTACAGTCCTAAAGATATAACAACTGATACCCTCGACATTTCTGTGACTCAGACTGACGCCTTTCAAGTAAAGGTTAGTACTCCATTGAACAGATATCTTAACCCTCCTATTAAAAAAGACTACATCCCGAAAGTGTGGTTCAGTCATCCGATGCAGTTTTATCAGAACCAGTTAAACTTTGCTGTGTTTTGCGCATCAACTGGGTGTGGAGTGTCGTATGCTGATCATTTAAATCATCCTGATCCTTTGGTGAGGTCAGTGTATAGATTTCATTTTTATTACACCTTCAGACGTATTTTATCTGAACTGCAAGCGCCATTACCAAATGACAAAACGTTTAATCCATTCAGCAACAGAATAGATTACAAGGCTTTTGAAAGGATCTGTAACGAATTTGATATTGACCCAAAGACAGACTTTAGACAAAAGTTGGATCTTAATCATGGTTTAGGCACCCTTTATTTTTGGGGCGTGCACAGAAAGTATAACTATGATTGGAATCCTCCTTACACATCTTTCTCTTCAGGCACAACTGTTCACCTCGGGTCCATAGAGCAAGAGCATAAAACAGCATGGACAACATTTATTTTGGATACTTCTAAGGGCCTAACAAAAGCGGGAATAGAACGAATAAACGACTCTATTCGTACTTATGTTTGGTGTTTGCTAGGTTCGCAAGCACAAACGAGATCAAACATAATTGATCCTTCTACTGGCTTTGACGCCCCAAAACAGTATTTAGCAAATTTAGAGGATTCTATTAATTCTGCAATTGATTTGCCTTCAAGTATTAAAAGGTACCAAAATGTTTTGCAATACGCAAGATCGAAAGTAGACTTTGCTGTCGGCACTGGTTTATACATGCTGCCTTCTGACCTCAGACTTCAGATAGGAACAATAATAAACTATAATAATGAAATCCTTGTGGCTGGCAATGAAGAGAAGGTCGGAAAAACGACATAAATTCTAAGCCAGCAATAGCAATAAAAAAAGAAGTCCCAATCCCCGTGGCCTCCTCTAAACCCCATCCAATCCCCGAGACCCCCTCAAAACCCCATCCAATCCCTGTGGTCCCAAGAAATAATGACCATGAATATGAAAAGACGGCACTTGTTATTGGATTAACTGCCCTAGGATTACTTGGTCTTTATCTTACTATAAAGTAACCCAACTATTAAGACAACTAATGTCCATAAGTGCTCAGCCATAAAGCCAACTACTTTACTTGCGGCAGACAAAAGCCAGCTAACGATCCCCCCTAATATGCCAGGTAAAGAGTCTATGGCCTTAGTGGCTAATTTTTTTAATAAACTTGCAAGATGATCAAGTTGTTTTTTTACCCATGATTTATCTGATGGTGGTGATGGTGGCGGAGACACTGCTCCCCCACCACCGCCGCCTGTAATAGCCAACACCAGTGTACTTATTGCAAATCCTAAGGCTGTTATAACACTTGCTAATGTGACACCTTGCTCTCTAAACAGTGTTCTTATTCGTTCTGCTAACGTTGTGTCTTCATATAAAATTCTTTGGATAGTTTCTCTTATTCTGCTCACTTGAGTTCGTAATTGTTCTCGGTTATTAGACAACACTTCTAGTCTTGCTGATCTCTCTTGTTCAAGATCTTTTAGTCTTTGTGTTATTCTTTCTTTAACACCAGGTCCTAAGTTGTGGTCATCAGCCTCAACTAGGTTTTCTTTTTCTCTTTTTATATGCTCATCTAGTTCACCCAGTTTTGC
>JAMYXO010000846.1:0-15000 GCA_033310375.1 Conus canariensis
TGTGTTGTGTGTGTGTGTGTGTGTGTTGTGTGGGGTGTGTGTGTGTGTGTGTGTGTGAAAAAGATATGTGTATTTGACGTTGTATCTCAAACGTACTCTTCTATGTCATTCTCCGTTTCTGTCTCTCTCAAGTGCTGATTTTCTTTGTCTCTATATGTGTCTGAGAGAGAGAGAGAGAGAGAGAGAGAGAGAGAGGGAGAGAGGAGTTCACAGGAAAAATAAGCACGTGAAGGCTTTTTTACATCTTGCCCTTAAAGAAATAGGCAGGGAGAGAAGGGGAAAGATAGACAGACTGAAAAAAAAACTAGAGATGCACAGACAGACATATACGTCACAAAAAAAAATCCCCTGGGACCACGCGATTAGGGAAAGCGACAGTTAGCAACAGAGGTGATGTGAAGGTCAGACACAAGCTGGCAATCCTTGTGGCGAGTGCTGTTTCCAGCCAGTGTCTTATTATCTCAGGGACAGCTTTCATCAGGACGGGAAGAGGGTCTTATTATCTCAGGGACAGCCTTCATCAGGACGGGAAGAGGGTCTTATTATCTCAGGGACAGCCTTCATCAGGACGGGAAGAGTGTCTTATTATCTCAGGGACAGCCTTCATCAGGACGGGAAGAGTGTCTTATTATCTCAGGGACAGCCTTCATCAGGACGGGAAGAAGGGGTGGAAGGAAAGGGGAGTGGGTGGGGTGTGGATGGGGAGTGGGTGGGGTGTGGATGGGGATGGGTGGGTGGGGTGTGGATGGGGAGTGGGTGGGGTGTGGATGGGGAGTGGGTGGGGTGTGGATGGAGTTAGGAGAAGGGAGCGGGGTAAACATACAGCAGTACGAAATAAAGAAATAAAAGGTATTGGCGGTAACAGCAACAACAATAGAAAAAAAAATATTCATTATCATTTCCATCGTCCCCACATGAATAGTGGGATTGTAACGCATACAGCAGCAACAGATACGCAATAGTCTTTGATTAAAACGTGGAGAGACCTCACAAACTGACAAAAAAAACAGATTGTTATGTATCAATTCCGTAATGCCAGGTTATGTCACAGTACCTAGACAATAATATCCCTCCATCCAATATATACATCATTCTAATACAGTAGGGACTGATAGATTGTTGGGGGTGGGGGTCGGGGTGGGGGTGGCGGTGACTATGGTGAAAACATGAGAAAACATAGCATGAGAAAGCATGAACAGTTGTTCATGTAAGTGCCTCAGCCACTTTTCATCGCTCACCCCCCTCCCTGAAAAAAAGGTTCACAGTTTTGTTTTATTTCCAAGAAAAGAACGAAAGGACAGGGTTCACTGAACCGAGAAGAAAAACGAACCTATTCTGATAAATGACAAAAATAACTGGGGGAAAAAAAGAAAACAAAAAACAAAAACAAAAAACAAAAACAAACAAACAAAACAAAACAAAACAAAAATAACCGAACAAATGAAATACAAGATCCCTACAATTCCCTGCTCATTTAAACTCCATTCCATCCACCTTACTCTCTTTTGCCCTGTCACACACACACACACACACACACACACACACACACACACACACACACACACACACAACACGGACAAGGACGCGCGCACGCATGCAGGCGAGCGCACACACGTGCGCACACACACACACACATACACACACACACACACTCTCTCTCTCTCTCTCTCTCTCTCTCTCTCTCTCTCTTCAAGTTGTTGTAATATGGCCAATGACAGTAAACCATCAAAGTGTCAAGTGTCTCTTTCTCTCCCTCCCTGTCGTCTCCCTCTAGTAGAAGCATAGATATAATAACAAAAGGACCGGACGGGAGGATTCAGCGGGCCAAGAACATAAAGTACATAAAGGGAAATCGTTCATAGTAAGGATCCTTTCCCTTCGTCACTTCCCCAAATCCACTTCTATCCATCTTATACGTTCGGCTGTCTTGCACACACACACCACACACACACACACACACACACACACACACACACACGCACGCACGCACGCACGCACGCACGCACGCGCGCGCATACACACACACACACACACACACACACACACACACACACACACACACTGACAATGGTAACAAACTGGCATTGAAAGAAGATAGACGGGGCGAGAGCAGAGAGAGCTGGGGGAGATGCAAGAGACCTCTGTTAGCATGCCGGGTAAGAGTTTGCCCAGTTTCTGTTAGTCAAAGGTCGAGGTAGGAGAACGTGAGGAAGGAGGTGAGAGAATATCTAAGGTCTGTGGTGGAGGAGATTCCACATCATTCATACTGACATTCAAAGGGCTGTCACATTCACCACCGGCTACATCATTCATACTGACATTCACAGGGCTGTCACCCTCACCACCGGCTACATCATTCATACTGACATTCACAGGGCTGTCACCCTCACCACCGGCTACATCATTCATACTGACATTCACAGGGCTGTCACCCTCACCACCGGCTACATCATTCATACTGACATTCACAGGGCTGTCACCCTCACCACCGGCTACATCATTCATACTGACATTCACAGGGCTGTCACCCTCACCACCGGCTACAGGGGAAGACAGACGCGCAACCTCGGGTACTAATTCCTGCCAATCCCGCTGTTGGTCTTTCTGTGGTGTTGCACTGTCACTGATGTCAGTATAATTCAGAATTAAAAGTTTGACAGGCTGATTACTTGCTCCGGGAGCAGAGACACACACACTAACTCTGTTTTACTTTCATTTGGGAGGGGGGGGGGGGGGGGGGGTGCTGACTGTCAGTCTTCTGCATGACGGTTTTTTGTGTCTGCGACCTGCGGGTTGTGGGGCCGGGATGGGGGGGGGGGGGGGGGGGGGGGGGGGGGGGGGGGGGCGTCCTCTGACTGCTCCTCTGACGATGTCCACAGTCCTGGCTTCTCGTCCTCCAGAGCCACCGGTCCAGGTCCTCTGGCCGCTTGATGTCGATGGGGAAGACGGCTGTGGTCACTGGTGGAGACGGGTGATTTCAAAAGTGCCCTGTCAATCCTCTGGACATCTCCGTCTTCGATGTGGAGATTTTCAAGACCTAAAGGTGTCCAATAAAGGTTCCCTGGAAAGACCAGGCGGAACTAACTGCTGGATGTCGTTTCATTTCATGGAGTCTTTCTGAATTTAATTTAATTACGTCTTCACGATGGACACTTCTGAATTTACTCTTTTTTTTTTCTTTTTTTTTTTTCTCACAATTTGAAGATCTCCGTTTAAGTTTTTTCTGTTCCTGAGGCGAACAATGAACTGATCTGTGTGTCCATGTGAAGATTTTCCAACACGGTGTGCCACCTGATACACATGGGTTGAAAAGTCGAGAGGCCCGGCCTTGTCTGGATAAACTCCATGACTTTCTTTCCTGTTTCTTCTGCTGTCTCTTTCACTGAATCTCCTGTTAAATCAATCATTTTGAAATTGTCTTTTCGGATGTACTGCTCAAGTGAGTTCCTGAGCTCCTTTTCTTGTTTCAATTCCTTTTGAAGACGACTCAGATCATCAGACAAGTCACCGTATTTACTCTCAACACTGTCCACCTTCCTTCGTAAAAAAGTTCATTTTCTTTCTTCAATTTGAATATTTCTGACAAAATTCTCTCAAGTTGTTGGCTGACTCTATCCCCTGTTTTCTTCCTTCTCTGTGCTTTTCTCCATCCTTTTCAGTGTCGCTATCAGCACACTACTCTTACTGTCTTTGTCGGTAAGATATCCGTCTCACCGCCGTCAGTTGAATGCTTATTTTGCTCATTACTACTTGTAAAGTTTGTTATTTTCTGCTGTTGTTGCTGCTCAGAAATCCTTCTTCTTTTACTCAATGACCTTTCTCTTGCTGTGTTATTTTTTGTTGTCATTGTTGATGGTACTGGTAGAAATAGCAGTTGTGATTGTTATGCTAAAAGCACTGTCATTACAAAAAGTGCTCAGCACATGAATGTTTTGCTTGAGCGCCTTTCATAGCCTTGGGCCTAAGCGACTATTCTTGTTGTTACACAGAAAAGAGGGCAAACTGGATAATCGTAGTATTGTTATGACCTATGACCTATGTACATTTTTGTAAGGAGGTTCTCGTTCATTCCATAAAAGATGATTTAAGCTTTGACAGTAAGAGATTGGGAGTAGCATCAAATGTGCTTGCTGCTTCACGGTTTAAATCCATTATAATCTACCTGCTATCTGCTGAAGCCCTGACTTCGTTTTTGTCCCCTTTTCTTTCTTGCTCTGAGAGGATGGAGCTGGGATGGGGAATGGACCCATTAAAGGGGGGGGGGGGGGGGGACAGACCGAGAGAGAGGGGCAGGGGGAGAGAGGGGGAGGGAAAAGGGCGGGGGGAAATACACAAAATGTGAGAACGACCAGCGCTCACACACAGAGAGGACGTGTTTCGTCCGTTCTCTCTCCCTTCTCTCTTTAACCCTGAATTTGGAATTTAGCGTGGTGGAAAGGTCCGTGCAATTATAAAACACTGAAATGAATCTTTATGGCGAACAGTGTGTGGAGCGGGTTTCAACAGCAGTATGTGTCGATAGTGATATGTTTTGAATATTTTTGTAAGGAGGTCCTCGTTCAGATGTTCCTCTGCGCGGAACATCTGCAAGAGACCACACAGTTTACCAGTGTCTGCACCGGTCAGGTGTTCCAGGTACGCCATAGACTGACGTGCACCAGCAGTGATGTGGTGTACCTCATCAATTGTGCACGCTGTGGGGACACGCAGTACGTTGGGGAGACGGGACAGCCACTAAAGAAACGCTTTTATGGCCACAGGTCAAGCATAAAAAATGAAGGGACCAGAGAAACGGAAGGCTGCCGTGCTGAAACCCTGGTAGCCAAACACTTCCAAGCCAACAACCACTCCATGGCGGACATGAGGGTTACTGCAATAGAACAGTGCCACTCCAAGAATGCGTGCAAACGCAAAGTCAGGGAACGATTGTGGCGCCACAAACTGAAAACAAATTACCCTGACGGCCTAAATGTATGGGACTAGAGCTCAGGTGGTGTCCACGATACTTCCCCTGCTGCCACTCGGACAAACTCTGTGTGTGTGTGTGTGTGTGCGTGTGTGTGTGCGTGTGTGTGTGTGTGTGTGTGGTGCGTGTGTGTGTGTGTTTGAAAGAATGAAAAGAAAGAAAGAAAGAAGGAAAGAAAGAAAGAAAGAGAGAAAGGAAGAAAGAGAGAGAGAGAGAGAAAGAAAAAACAGAGAAAGGAAGAAAGAGAGAGAGAAAGGAAGAAACAGAACAAAAATCTTCCAGGTTTGACGACATAAACACGAGACCAATAAATACGTATAGACGATGACGTATGACACGATAAACGTCAAAGGAGGACTACTAGGTGTTCCAAGGTGACAGTCCTGATGAAGTCAAGTAAAGACGAAAATTTGGCAGAGAACTGGTGTTTTTTGTTGTGATCAAGTGTATTGAATATTTTTTTTGTTTGTTTTTGTTTTGTAATTCGAATGACAGAACCGGCGGCCATGTTTCACGTGAAGTGATTTCAAGGAGCAGTGACAAAATGTGCTTTGTTGTTCGTGTATGTGAGTGAAACACCGAAGCTATAGGGCCTACAGGCTACAGGGCCAACAGGCTACAGGGCCTACAGGCTATAGGGCCTACAGGCTACAGGGCCTACAGGCTACAGGGCCTACAGGCAGGGAGTGTTCAGAGGGAAAAGGACATCTCCAGGTATTTGCCACGGGGTCAAACAAAAGTAACCCATTGTCAACTTCGTCTGCTAGTGATACTTGTGTCAGTCCTCATTCAGAGAAAGACAAGGAAAAACAAGACGGAAAGAAACACAGACAGCTAGTGCAGGCAGTGAAGAAGACCGACTCTACAAGACGCTCTGGATGAAATCAAACTGAATCTTGTAAATTTAGCAACGAAAGAAGACACAAAAGAACTGAGAGATTAAATGAATAGGATAGCCGCCAAGCAGGACATGAGAATGGACAAGTCAGAAAGTGACTTATTTGAACTGCAAGCCGACAGAGATAGCCTAAGCGCAGAAATCGCGAGACTGAAAGCAGAGAACGTAGCACTGTATGCACAGATGATCAGCACAAGAAGGAAGACTGTGTGCTAAAGAGAGAAGGAAGACTGTGTTAAAGAGAGAATTAAACGAAGACACTCTGGAGTCCAGTGCTCACCGACAGGCGCAGGCTGAAACACTCGGGGGTATCTGTGGGTGAGGACCTTGCGCAGTTAAATTATAAACTATTGAAAAAAAAGCCTCAGAAAACGTCGCGACCATGACTGCATGGACTTCAAACGGGAAGATTTTAACCAAGCTCAAGAATGGTCAGACTCTGAAGTTAGACGTGCAAATGAATGTTGAAGACGTATTGTCAAGTTTATTAAATGAACGTTGACAGATTTCAAGGTGATGCAGTGAATGACATGCTGACATATTTCGAGGTGATGCAGTGAATGACATGCTGACAGATTTCAAGGTGATGCAGTGAATGACATGCTGACAGATTTCAAGGTGATGCAGTGAATTACATGCTGACAGATTTCAAGGTGATGCAGTGAATGACATGCTGACAGATTTCAAGGTGATGCAGTGGACTACATGCTTTCTGCCGCTGGGTGTTGCTATTGTTTGCATCATGGTTCTCAGGTTTGAATTTTGTACTCTGGTTTGAATGTTGTACTGTTTGAATTTTGTACTGTAAGCTTTCAAAGTCTGCTGATGTGGTCTAGTTATGCTACGTACATGTGTCTGCCAGAGACTTTTGACCTGATTAATAATGATCTTTTTGTATCTGGTTGTTTGTTTTGCTTGATGTTTGAAGTAGAAAACATATCCCGTTTTAAAATTCCCTTCGAAGAAAAAGGAGGTAGGTGTAGATTATTATAATTGCATACGTGTGATTTACGTAAATTAAGCTGAATTATGACGTCACTCACAAAGATACGTCAGGACACTTCCGTTATGCTGATTGTCGGAATGAGCAGCTGAACAAGAAGCTAAGAACAAGAAGTCGAGTCAAGCTTGTTTTTATTGTATGACTGGCACTTCAACATGGTGTCAGAAGTGTTTAGAACTCATCGAATTATGTTTTGACATTTAGCAACCTGGGCCACGTACGTACAAGGCAGTTTTGTTTCTTGACGTTTAGTAGGACTTGCGCGGGTTTGCTCAATCCCATTTTGCGTGCTCTCACTTCGACATTTCTTCGACACTGACACACATACGTGGTTCCGTGGTCCAGACACTCGGACAGCATGGACTGCTTACGGAAGCCACTGCCCCTGTCTTTTGCAGGCAACGTTGCTGAGAACTGGCGTACATTTGAGGCCGAATTTGACATCTTTATAGAGGCTGCTTATGCTGACAAAGATGACCGTACACGAGCGTACATTTTGCTGAACTTGGCTGGAAAAGAGGCCATTGAGAAAGAAAAGACATTCACTTATGCTGCTGAAGTGAAGAACGACGATGGTGTAGTCACACAAGCTGCAGAAAAGCGCGAAAGCGTCGCTGTCCTGAAGACAAAATTTCGTGAGCTCTGCGATCCACTGACGAACATTATTATCGAGAGACACAATTTCAACACACGATTCCAACAAGCTGGAGAGCCAATGCAAAGCTTCATCACAGCATTGAAGATTTTGGCCGACACCTGTGAATATGGGACGTTAAAAGACTCACTCATTCGAGACCGAATCGTCTGTGGAATTACGTCAGATGCTCTCCGAAAACAGCTTCTGAAGGAAAAGGCGCTAGATCTCCACAAAGCAATCCAGATCTGTCAGATCCACGAAGCTGCGGAGAAGCACACCGTCCAAGTATCAGAGGACCACGAAGTCAACGCCATCTCACAGAAGAAGAAGTTCAACGCTCCTCCCAACAAATCTTGTCACTATTGTGGTCGTTCGCATGTAGCAAAGAAAGAGGAGTGTCCAGCCTATGGCAAGAAATGCTCGTCATGCTCAAAGATGCACCACTTTGCAAAGGTCTGCAAATCAACACGACGGCGGTTAGCGAGCACCGTCGCTGCAATTGGTGGAGACAACTCTGATGAGGATGGAGAGCCAGCTGAAGACTGGGAGCTACACGCGCTCACCCAGGAGCCACGTCGCAATGAGATACACTGCACAGCAATAATCAATGGAGGCGATTTGAAACTAAAGGTCGATACTGGTGCCAAATGCAATGTTCTGCCACTCTACGAGCTCAAGAAGGTCCAAGCAAGAGAGACCATCAACAAAGCCAAAGCCATCAACCTCGTCGCATACGGGGGAGAGCGATTCTCGACACTAGGAAGTGTGGACCTTCTCTGCAAGATTGGCGACCACAAAGAAACGTTGACCTTTCATGTCATTGACAGGCAAGCCACACCCATCCTTGGTCTCAGTGACGCACTTCGACTCCGTCTCATTCAGCTAGACAAGACTGTCTATGCAGTAAATGAAGCGTCTGAAGACACCTCCAGAGAAAACACCTTGAAGGACTACCCAGAACTTTTTAATGACACACTTGGGACTTTGCCTCCAAAATACGTCATGCGCGTTGATCCTAGCGTCACACCAGTTGTCAAACCAGCAAGAAAAGTTCCTCAGGCCATGGAAAAGAAGGTCAAGATTGAGCTTGAGAACATGGTGAAACGAGGCGTCATAGTGCGAGAAACAGAACCGACAGAGTGGGTGTCACAGATGGTGGCAGCAAGAAAGAAAAATGGTGACGTCCGGATCTGTTTAGATCCAAGAAGTTTAAACACCGCTCTCCAACGCCCGCACTTCCCAATGCGCACCGCCGACGACGTAGCATCTAGAATCGGCAACGCGAAATGTTTCAGCACTTTGGATGCAAAGAACGGATTTTGGCAAATTCGGATGGACGAGGAGTCTTCCAGGCGAACTACTTTCAGCACACCGTTTGGGCGATACAGGTTCCTGCGCATGCCGTTTGGCATTAATACGGCAAGTGAGGTCTTCCAGGAAGCCATGGAGAGACTATTCGAGGGATATCCATGTGCCATCATCGTAGATGATATCCTCGTCTGGGGCTCCACCGACGAGGAGCATGATGCACCCTGGAAGATTCTGGAGCGAGCACGGCAGATCGGGCTGAAGCTGAACCTCAGTAAATGCAAGTTCAGGATGAAAAGCGTCACTTTCGTCGGCCATAAGTTCACTGAGGATGGTCTGAAGCCAGATACGGAGAAAACAGACGCAATCCGGGCGATGCCTGCACCTGAGAACCAGGCAGCTCTTCAGAGGTTCCTTGGCATGACAAACTACCTAAACCAGTTCATTCAGAACTACAGTGAGAAAACAGCAGTTTTGCGAGAACTGCTGCGCAATGACATTGTTTGGAGCTGGACTGACGCTCACCAGCAAGCTTTCAACAGACTCAAAGATGACCTCATGAATCCTCCTGTCCTGAAGTTCTTTGACCCTGCGAAACCAGTCGTTTTATCTGTAGACTCATCCAAGAATGGACTGGGTGCCGCATGCCTGCAAGAGGATGCTCCAGTGGCCTACGCATCACGAGCTTTGTCTGACTGCGAGACAAGGTATGCGCAAATTGAAAAGGAGCTCCTGGCTGCTGTATTCGCCTGCAGGAAGTTTCATGACTTTGTCTATGGTCGGAAGGTGACCATAGAGACTGACCACAAGCCTTTGATCACAATCGTGAAGAAGTCACTGAACGCTGCCCCTGCTCGTCTACAACGCATGCTTTTACAGCTGCAACGCTACAACCTTGATTTCGTCTACAAAAAGGGCAAAGAGTTGTACCTTGCTGACACGCTGTCCAGAGCGTTTCCCAATGATCCAGTTGAAGAGGAGGAGTTTGACTGCGATGTCATGACAGTTCTCTCCATATCGCCGGCGAGAATGACTGAACTCCAGAAGGAGACTTTGGCTGACCCGACCATGCAGAAGCTTGCACAGCTCATCAAAGATGGATGGCCTGACCATGAGCGAGGCGTGCCGTCAGATGCGAAATGCTTCTTCCCTTTCAGAGATGAGTTGGTGATTGAGAATGACGTCGTCATGAAAGGACAGAGAGCGGTGGTTCCGAAAGCCTTGAGATCCACCTATATTGCTGCTCTCCACAAGGGCCACATGGGAGCAGAGCGCACCAGACTGCTTGCAAGCGACATCATGTTTTGGCCCAAGATGCGTCAAGACATTGAAGACGCAGTTTCTCAGTGCTCAGCCTGCAACAGCTGCAAGGCCCATCTGCAGAAACAGCCCCTCATGAATCACCCTGTCCCTGAACTCCCTTGGTCCAGCCTCGCAGCCGACATATTTGACTGGAATGGCAAGCAATACCTGGTTGTTGTCGATTCATACTCTGGCTGGTTTGAGATGGACATGATCACCAAGATGACTTCAAACATGGTGATCCTGAAGATGAAGCGGCACTTTGCGTCTCATGGCATCCCAGAAAAGCTGATGACAGACAATGGCACGCAATTCGCCAGTCGCGAGTTCAAACAGTTCGCACAGGAGTGGAACTTCGTGCACATCACCAGTAGCCCCCACTACCCCAGATCCAATGGCTTGGCAGAAAACGCCGTCAAGCAAGCCAAACAGCTGTTGGAAAAGAGCGAGAAGGACGGATCAGACGTGTACCTTGGTTTGCTGAATCTTCGCAACACGCCACGTGATGACATGGGCTCACCTTCGCAGCGCCTCAACTCGAGACGTATGCGAGCGACACTGCCCACTTCAACAAAACTTCTCCAACCCAAAGCCGTGAGCACACGCAAAGTCTCCAACCAGTTGAAGAAGTCCAGGCAGCAGCAGAAACAGTATCATGACAGATCAGCGAGAGATCTGCGTCCTTTGAAACAGGGTGAAGTCGTGCGGATCCAGACTGACAAAGGCTTCAAGAAACTTGCAGTAGTGAAGTCAGTACGCCACTCGCCAAGATCGTACGTCGTCACTGCAGATGGCGCTGACTACGTACGCAACAGACGTCACCTTCTCCCCGTCAAGGAGCCCAGACCACAGGTTCCGCAAGCCCTCAGCACGCTACCTCGTGACAATCTTGGAGGTCCAGGTAGTGTGCGACCCCCATTCCCTGCACCCTTTGAACAGCAGTCAGCCTCGTCGCCGCCTCCCGCTGCTGTCGTTACCCGCCCCTTGTCTGCCCCCACTCCTCTCACCCCTCCGCTTGCCAACGTGCCACGAAGCAGGTTCACCCCAATGCAGCTGTTCCCCTCCCCAGCACTTCCTGCTCCAACCTGTTCCATGCCTCGTCAAGCCAGTGCCACCAACAAGACACCAGGTCCAATCGCGCCCACAACACCGGGTCCTGTGCCGGCCACTACACCAGGTTCACCACCAGCCAGGCTTTCAGGTCCAGCACTGACCGCCTTGCAGCCCCAGCCCGTGGTGACCCGTGCCGGTAGAGTCGTGAAGCCCAACCCCAAATACTTTGACTGAATGATGTCGGGCCATCTACCAGTGCCTTGATGTGACATTTTGCTGTTTATTTTTGAATATTTTTTTTCAGGAAGGAAAATGAACATGGAAAAGAAATCGAAACATTTGTTTGAATTTTTCTTTAGCTTGCATTATTTCTTTTGGTTCGAAGGAAGCATTTTGGACAGTAAATTATTTTCATTTAACTTGCTCCGTTTAGTTCTTTCAAAAAAAAAAAAAAAAAAAAAAAAGAGAAGGAAGATGTAGATTATTATAATTGCATACGTGTGATTTACGTAAATTAAGCTGAATTATGACGTCACTCACAAAGATACGTCAGGACACTTCCGTTATGCTGATTGTCGGAATGAGCAGCTGAACAAGAAGCTAAGAACAAGAAGTCGAGTCAAGCTTGTTTTTATTGTATGACTGGCACTTCAACAGTAGGGATGGGTTGGGGGGGGGGGGGGGGGGGGGGGGGAGGGGGAAGAGAGTGTATAGACGTGCACATATGCAAACCCCTCCCCCTTTTTTCTTTCTTTTTTTAACATAATTTTGTACACATGTGTGAAAGCAAGTTGACAGTGATGCGCTTGTAACAACTATGACTCCTACAATTAAGACTAGCGTCCTGTTGATGGTGATCTGGTCAAGGTGGCTGATTCATTGAACTGTATGGCTTAGTGATCTGGTCAAGGTGGCTGATTCATTGAACTGTATGGCTTAGTGATCTGGTCAAGGTGTGATTCATTGAACTGTATGGCTTAGTGATCTGGTCAAGGTGTGATTCATTGAACTGTATGGCTTAGTGATCTGGTCAAGGTGTGATTCATTGAATTGTATGGCTTAGTGATCTGGTCAAGGTGTGATTCATTGAACTGTATGGCTTAGTGATTTGGTCAAGGTGGCTGATTCATGGAACTGTATGGCTTAGTGATCTGGTCAAGGTGTGATTCATTGAACTGTATGGCTTAGTGATCTGGTCAAGGTGTGATTCATTGAACTGTATGACTTAGTGATCTGGTCAAGGTGTGATTCATTGAACTGTATGGCTTAGTGATCTGGTCAAGGTGTGATTCATTGAACTGTATGGCTTAGTCCTCAGGCTTTCTTTCCCTTCTCACCTCCTATATATATAAATACGAATCTAGTTATGGACATAATGATTTGATGTATTTTACATAATTGATTCGATATAGGGATAGAGTTCTGTTAATATTATTTGCAGGCCTACTGTCTCTTATTACTCTTTAATTAAACATGGAGTGAATTCGTTAAGCGTGAATGTGCTCCTTCCATATGTTCAGGAGGCATGTTATCCCCTTCCCTCATTGCTCAAATGTGTGAGGGACAGACTTTCGGCTGGGATTTCAAACCGAGTATTAACTCAATTGTTGCAGTCAAGGAATTTCCTTTGGTTTTCTTTCCCTTAGCTTTTGTTCACTGTGTTTAAGTGAAATTGGCACACCGCTTTATCTTCTTTATCAGTCCCTTTCTCAGTCGGATATCAATGGTGGAGAACGGGGAGCTGTTTTCAGTTGTGTTGTTGGCAAGACGGCTTCAATGCAATGGGTGTTTTCCCCTTGTTTTTAAGATTTCAGTGTTGGGCCGATTGGGAGGGGCTTGGCAGAGGAGAAGCAGATGATAACAACCCCCCCCAACCCCCCCCCCCCCCCAGAGAGAGAGAGAGAGAGAGAGAGAGAGAGAGAGAGAGAGAGAGAGAGAGAGATTTTCATCCAGGGGAAAAAACCTAAGCATATAGATGTTTCTTTACATCTTGCCCTTAAAGAGTTAGAGGGGAAGAGAAGTGAAAGAGACAAAGAGACTGACTACAATATGAGATGCTCAAACAGACGAGAGAGAAAAGTGCGGAGACCACACAAGTAGCGAAACCGACTGTTAGCTACAGAGGTGATGTGGAAGGTCAGACACAGGGTGGCGTGTGGCAATTTTCGGCCAGCTTCTTGTCATTTCAGGGACAGTCTTCGTCAGAGCAGGTAGCAGGGCAGCAGGACAGGGGGCCTGGTGGGGATGGAGATTGGAGGGGGCCTGGTGGGGATGGAGATTGGAGGGGACTGGTGGGGATGGAGATTGGAGGGGGACTGGTGGGGATGGAGACTGGAGGGGACTGGTGGGATGGAGACTGGAGGGGACTGGTGGGGATGGAGATGGAGGGGCTGGTGGGGATGGAGACTGGAGGGGGCCTGGTGGGGATGGAGATGGAGGGGGCCTGGTGGGGATGGAGACTGGAGGGGGACTGGTGGGGATGGAGATTGGAGGGGGACTGGGGGATGGAGATGGAGTGGGACTGGGGGATGGAGATTGGAGGGGGCTGGTGGGGATGGAGATTGGGGGGGGCTGGTGGGGATGGAGATTGGAGTGGGACTGGTGGGGATGGAGATGTGAGGGGACTGGTGGGGATGGAGATTGGAGGGGGACTGGTGGGGATGGAGATTGGAGGGGGACTGGTGGGGATGGAGACTGGAGTGGGACTGGTGGGGATGGAGATGTGAGTGGGACTGGTGGGGATGGAGATTGGAGGGGGACTGGTGGGGATGGAGACTGGAGGGGACTGGTGGGGATGGAGATGTGAGTGGGACTGGTGGGGATGGAGATTGGAGGGGGACTGGTGGGGATGGAGATTGGAGGGGGACTGGTGGGGATGGAGATGTGAGTGGGACTGGTGGGGATGGAGATTGGAGGGGGACTGGTGGGGATGGAGATTGGAGGGGGACTGGTGGGGATGGAGATTGGAGTGGGGACTGGTGGGGATGGAGATGGAGGGGGACTGGTGGGGATGGAGATTGTGAGGGGGACTGGTGGGGATGGAGACTGGAGGGGGACTGGTGGGGATGGAGACTGGAGGGGGACTGGTGGGGATGGAGATGTGAGTGGGACTGGTGGGGATGGAGACTGGAGGGGACTGGTGGGGATGGAGACTGGAGGGGGACTGGTGGGGATGGAGATGTGAGTGGGACTGGTGGGGATGGAGATTGGAGGGGGACTGGTGGGGATGGAGACTGGAGGGGGACTGGTGGGGATGGAGATGTGAGTGGGACTGGTGGGGATGGAGATTGGAGGGGGACTGGTGGGGATGGAGATTGGAGGGGGACTGGTGGGGATGGAGATGTGAGTGGGACTGGTGGGGATGGAGATTGGAGGGGGACTGGTGGGGATGGAGATGGAGGGGGACTGGTGGGGATGGAGATTGGAGGGGACTGGTGGGGATGGAGATTGGAGAGGGGGATGGTGGGGATGGGAGGTTGGAGGGGGACTGGTGGGGATGGAGATGTGAGTGGGACTGGTGGGGATGGAGATTGGAGGGGGACTGGTGGGGATGGAGATTGGAGTGGGACTGGTGGGGATGGAGATTGGAGGGGGACTGGTGGGGATGGAGATTGGAGGGGGCTGGTGGGGATGGAGATTGGAGGGGGGGACTGGTGGGGATGGAGATGTGAGTGGGACTGGTGGGTGGGGGGGTGTGGGGAGGGATGGAGGGGATGGTGGGTGGAGTGGGGGGACTGGTGGGGATGGAGATGTGAGGGGACTGGTGGGGATGGAGATTGGAGGGGGACTGTGGGGATGGAGATTGAGTGGGGACTGGTGGGGATGGAGATTGG
>JAMYXO010000846.1:20000-37032 GCA_033310375.1 Conus canariensis
GATAAAGTGGCAGTACGTTTATATGCTTTGCATCTTGTACATTTTTAAGAACTTTCGCTCTTGCTTTCCTTTATTTTCTTTGTCTGTTTCCATCGTTCATTTTCCCTTTCCATTCTATTTTCTCTTTCTCTTGTTGATTTCCTTCTTTTATTTTTCATTTTCCTTTATTTCTCGATCGTGATTTTTTGTGTATGTGTTTTTCCGTAGTGTGTGTGTGTGTGTGTGTGTGTGTGTGTGTGTGTGTGTGTGTGTGTGTGTGTGTGTGTGTGCGTGCGTGCGTGCGTGCGTGCGTGCGTGCGTGTTCTTTCTTTCTTTCTTTCGTTTTTTGTACTCCCAGTTCTTATAGAACAGGGAGTACTTTAGAATGGGAACGAAGAAATGCTGGTTTTGTGTGTGTGTGTGTGTGTGTGTGTGTGTGTGTGTGTGTGTGTGTGTGTCCGTCCGTGGTCAAAATGTGTTCCACTCGCTCCAGACAAAACTACTGGGCCGATCTTTCTGAAAATTTGTAGGTATGTTCATTATGGGTCAAGGATGATGCCCGATCTGTTATTTTACCGTTATATCCGTTACCAATGGCCCTAACGGCCCATAACGGTTTTCTTTCTTTATGGAATATCTCAGAAAGTACGTGGCCAATCGCTCTGAAAATTTGTCGGCATATTCATTATGTGTCGCGGATGATGCCCGATGTGTTATGCTACCGTTATAGCCGTTACTAACGGCTATAACGACCCATAACGGTTTTTCTTTTTTATGGAAAATCTCAGAAAGTACCTGGCCAATCTTTCTGAAAATTTGTAGGTATGTTCATTATGGCTCACGGATCATGCCCCATTAGTCATTTTACCGTTATAGCCGTTACTAACGGCTATAACGGCCCATAACGGTTTCTCTTCTTTATAGAATATCTTAGAAATACTTGGCCGATCTTTCTGAAAATGTGTAGGTATGTTCATTATGGATCATGGATGATGCGTTACTAGCGAATATAACGGCCCATAACGGTTTTTCTTCTTTATGGAATATCTTAGAAAGTACTTGGCCGATCTTTCTGAAAATTTGTAGGTATGTTCATTATGGGTCACAGATGATGGCCGATGTTTACCAGAATAGCCGTTACTAGCGGCTATAACGGGCCAAAACGGTTTTTCCTCTTGATGGAATATCTCATGCGTATTCAAGATAAACCGGGAGTACGTTTATATGCTTTGCATCTTGTTTTTTTCTTTTAACCTTGTTGCGAGCACTGGTCTTTCTTCGCTCCTTTCTAAACCGCTAGTGCTACCAGTATTTGCATTCTTCCCGCTTCTTTTTCGTTTAATAGACCTACACTTGCATTTTTTTTTTCTTTTATTTACTACGTTTGTTTTTTCTCCTTTTCTTCGTCTGTCCGTCCCCTGACTCTCTCTCTCTCTCTCCCTCTTTCTCTCTCTTTCTCTCTCTCTCTCTCTCTCCTCTCTCTCTCTCTCTCTCCCTCTTTCTCTCTCTCTCTTTCTTTGAGAGAGAGAGAGAGAGAGTGTGTGTGTGTGTGTGTGTGTGTGTGTGTGTGTGTGTGTGTGTGCGCGCGTGAATGTTCATGCAAGAAGGAGACAGAAATGAAAAATAAAGTCTGAGTTGTCTAGTTTCTTATTCATCTTCTTTCCGTTTAAAATCCGTATCACCCACACACACATACATGTGCGTGCGCGCGCGCAAAGAGAAAAACAAGGACAAATTAGTTTGCAGTTCAGTTTGTTTCCGTTCAAAATCTAATTCAGCTTGGATGCCTACAATTGTTGTCTTAAAGAGCTGTCAAAGCAACATTGTCAAAACGTCAAAACGAACTCGGCTATCATTGCTGTGCCCATCGGCTATCATTGCTGTGCCCATCGGCTATCATTGCTGTGCCCAAGCACCTCAAGTCGTGAGCTCCTCTGATCGGTAAGACGAGGTGGTGCAGGTTAACTCTCCTGTTGAAGCCCACAGACGGAGTAAACTCTCCTCTTGAAGCCCACAGACGGAGTTAACTCTCCTCTTGAAGCCCACAGACGTAGTTACCTCT
Source organism: Conus canariensis (assembly GCA_033310375.1). Taxonomy (NCBI): domain Eukaryota; kingdom Metazoa; phylum Mollusca; class Gastropoda; order Neogastropoda; family Conidae; genus Conus; species Conus canariensis. Next base: position 22,042 of record JAMYXO010000846.1, read on the forward strand.
CCTGTTGAAGCCCACAGACGGAGTTAACTCTCCCGTTGAAGACCACAGACGGAATCAACTCTCCTGTTGAAGCCCACAGACGGAGTTAACTCTCCCGTTCAAGCCCACAGACGGAGTCAACTATCCTGTTGAAGCCCACAGACGGAGTCAACTCTCCTGTTGAAGCCAACAGACGGAGTCAACTCTCCTGTTGAAGCCCACAGACGTAGTCAACTCTCCTGTTGAAGCCCACAGACGTACTTAACTCTCCTGTTGAAGCCCACAGACGTAGTCAACTCTCCTGTTGAAGCCCACAGACGTACTTAACTCTCCTGTTGAAGCCCACAGACGTGTCCACTCTCCTGATGAAGCCCACAAACGTAGTCAACTCTCCTGTTGAAGCCCACAGACGTACTTAACTCTCCTGTTGAAGCCCACAGACGTAGTCCACTCTCCTGTTGAAGCCCACAGATGTAGTCAACTCTCCTGTTGAAGCCCACAGACGTAGTCCACTCTCCTGTTGAAGCCTACAGACGTAGTCAACTCTCCTGTTGAAGCCCACAGACGTAGTCAACTCTCCTGTTGAAGCCCACAGACGTGTCCACTCTCCTGATGAAGCCCACAGACGTAGTCAACTCTCCTGTTGAAGCCCACAGACGTAGTCAACTCTTAACTCTCCTGTTGAAGCCCACAGACGTACTTAACTCTCCTGTTGAAGCCCACAGACGTACTTAACTCTCCTGTTGAAGCCCACAGACGTACTTAACTCTCCTGTTGAAGCCCACAGACGGAGTTAACTCTCCTGTTGAAGCCCACAGACGGAGTTAACTCTCCTGTTGAAGCCCACAGACGGAGTTAACTATCCTGTTGAAGCCCACAGACGTAGTTAACTCTCCTGTTGAAGCCCACAGACGTAGTCAACTCTCCTGTTGAAGCCCACAGACGCAGCAAGCTTCTGCACTTTACGTGTACCCTCCATCTTGAACCATCGGCTAGATGTTTCCATAAACTTGACAGTGGCAAGCTGGCACAGAGTAGAACCATGTTCTGTTCAGGCTATCTTTCCCTGTCTCTGTTGCTAACAATGCCCAATGAGAATTGCTTTCTGTGGTCAAGAGTAGGTAACCCATGTGCGGCTTACTTACCTTCCAAAATGGCAACTGTTTACGCTGACGGCAATTCAATATGTATTGAATCATACAGCGTATTTATTATTTCAAAAAACGCAGAACAATGAAAACAATTAATTACATGCAATGCAGATGCACATCAGACAACAGCTGAGTGAGGAAAATGTGGAAAACGGTTTTCCAAACATAAGCGTGTCTGAGACGACCAGCTGTACGATCTATAACGGTATGCGTGCATCAGAGGAATCGAACACTACAGTTCCAGGCGGGTTTGTCAATAGTAAATCAGTATCATCTTACTATCATCTTACTGTTTATGTCTGTTCGCTGCAACAATTTCGCTCTGTAATGATCTACCCGCGACTCCAATTTCTGTATTTGAGTGGCAGACATCCATGCCTTTGAGGCAAAGTGTGCGAGCATTTAGCGGGGTGAAAGGGCAGATATGCCAATGACTTCATTACGTGTCATTCCTGTGGCTGTCCACGGCTGTGGAGACTGTTCCCCTAACACTGGCTGAGCGCTGGCTGGACATTGAGAATATCTCCAACGTCTGTGAGCCGCCTTGACAATGGCATATGATCCAATTTAGCGACCGTCTCTACGTGTGTCGCCCCACCACATCTCCCCCTTCCTTCTTCAAAGTTGAGGTGTTTGACCCCTTATCTATCATCCGTTACACCCCACAAGTTCACCATCCTCTACAGAGGTTATTCAGAGACACTGAATTTTCTGGCGCGCCAGAAGTCATCCCCCCCTCCCCCTTGGGGATCGGAGAGTTGTATTTCCTTTGTGCGGGATGACCTTGAGGCGAAGTGTAGATCAGTCGCCACCAGAGGTCGCTGCCAGTCAGTCGCCACTGTGGGACTGGAGGGGTTGCGAAATGGGGAGGGGGGAAGGGAGATGGGATGTGGGAGTTGGAGTGGGGAGTGGGGACGTGACGCCTCGAGGTCAGCGTATTTCTCTCATGTAAATGTCCTCTTGTTCCCATGGTGTTCTTTACGCTCGGTGCTAAAGCCGGGACGTCATTACCTTCCCCCACTCCTATTTTCATCCCAGGGAGAGAACTATATAAAAGGGGACGCACGCGCTTATGTTATGAACGAGTCTCTTTCAGTCAACGTCCTGTGGGTTTAAGGGTCTCTTAGCATCCACATGGCCCATCAGTGCGTATATCTCCTGTTAGTGTCGTGGTCAGACTTAATGTCCACGCTACCTTTCTCACGTTCTGCCCTGGGAGAATACCTAATGATGTGAAATATGATCAGGGAGGTTCTCTGGTGTCGCTGTCTTGGCGAGGGATGGGATGGTGGCTCTTTTGTTCTCTGGTGGTCTGGTTCGAGTGTCCTTCTCTCAGTTTATGACCACGGTTGAAGTACAGAGGTGATGGTCAAGCATGAGGATGATGATGACGACGTTGATGGTGATGGTGGTGGTGGTGGTAATGATGGTGATGATGACGACAACGACGACCATGATGATAATGATGATGAACTCACTTTCAGAGCAGATGATAGTACACAAAACTGTCAGCGAGTTCAAACTGCCTGGTTTGGCGGATGTGGGAGGAGTAGATGCCGCCTGTTTCCCACAGCTCTCAATACAGCGCTCCACCAGTTGAGTGGCCTTAGAATAAATCGATCCGAAGTGTGTGTGTGTGTGTGTGTGTGTGTGTGTGTGTGTGTGTGTGTGTGTGTGTGTGTGTGTGAATAAATCGATCCGAAGTGTGTGTGTGTGTGTGTGTGTGTGTGTGTGTGTGTGTGTGTGTGTGTGTGTGTGTGTGTGTGAATAAATCGATCCGAAGTGTGTGTGTGTGTGTGTGTGTGTGTGTGTGTGTGCGTGTGTGTGTGCGTGCGCACGCGCGCTTGCGTGTGTGTGTGTGTGCGCGCGCGTCCCTGTGTGTGTGTGTTCCCATGTAATAAGATACATTCAGCAAGGGTAGTCACTGTTTTGATCATGTTCAGAATTTAAAGTGGATTCGATGTTGTTATTCTTGTTGTTGTTGGTTTTTTGTTTTGTTTTGTTTGTTTGTTTGATACTGCTGTTTCATCTTCTGCGACACTCCAGGGGCATTGCACCCGCGCCGCTAGTTCTACTCCCTGTCCACAGCTACAGCCTGGCCCATACCGCCACAGTCCAAGCACCGGCAATCCACAGGGAGCAGTCAATGTTAAGTTCTCATGAGGAAACCCACCAGCGGAGACACCGCGCTGCTGCGGAGTCATTTCAATGGTGTGAATCCCTTTTCAGTTTTCCTCTCCTATTTCAAGGCACACACACGTGTATGCCTCCTGCACCGATCATCGGCTGATGATGTCAAATTCCGCCAAACCAGTAGAGCATGTTCCAAAATAAGAAAGCACGTGATACAGCTCCATGATCTCTCTCTCTCTCTCTCTCTCTCTCTCTCTCTCTCTCTCTCTCTCTCTCTCTCTCTCTCTCTCTCTCTCTTCAAAAGTCTTTCAGATGGGAAATGCAGGAAGCACCATATTGCATGATTATTTCGACATGAAACATGTTGTAACTTCCGTGTGACACAAGCTCACATCACTGAAAAAATTCTCAGATGAAAACATGTTGCTTCCCTCATTTCACTCAGAACTTCCAGACTGCCCGACCAAAGTGACGAAAATCCACCACTTCCGGAAATACTTAGAAAACTCGAAAACATCTTCAAACCTGAAACGTATTCATAAACTTTATGTATGTATTACACATCTTATGTATGAAACAATTTTGGAGCTATTCCCAGCATACTGTAGTTGGACGAACCTCATATTTGGTCTCTCTCTCTCTCTCTCTCTCTCTCTCTCTCTCTCTCTCTCTCTCTCTCTGTGTGTGCGTGTTGTGTGTGTGTGTGTGTGTGTGTGTGTGTGTGTGTGTGTGTGTGTGTGTGTGTGTGTGTGTGTTTGTGTGTGTGCGTGTGTGTGTGTGTGTGTGTGTGTGTGTGTGTGTGTGTGTGTGTGTGTGTGTGAGAGAGAGAGATTTATCACTATAAGCATTATTCAGAACAGGTAAGATCAGAGATATAAGTTGAAAATCATACTACAATAACAAGGAAAATAATAAGTCTCGTTAACAAAAGTTCTAATAGTGCAGCAGCAGCAGCAGCACCACCACCACCAGCACCAGCAGCAGCAGTAGTAGTAGCAGCAGCAGCGGAAACAGAACTACTACTAGTACTAAAGTTATTTTCATCCTTATAAAAGTTTATCTTTGATTACTACTGTTTCGTACGTTCCTTCTCATCACAAATATGGTGATGTTGCCTCTTCCTATTGCTCTGTCTCTCTTTCTCTTCCACTTCTTTAAATATTTTTTCTCCTCACCTTTCATCCCATTTTCCTCTTTCTTTGTCTGCCTTTCTCCGCCCTTCTTTTGAAATTAAGACTCGTGGGGTGCAAATATTGGCGCGGAGGGTCTCCTGCTCGGTAGCATTGCTAACACTATTTCTGAACGGCGGGTGGAAGAGCATGAGGGGACACATGACCCACCAGGAGATCTGGACACCAGCGTTTCACCAGGATTAATTGGAGATGGCTGATGCATTTGGCACGTGACGAGATCGCGTGCTTTCCGTAAATGCTGAGAGAGAGAGAGAGAGAGAGAGAGAGAGAGAGAGAGAGAGAGAGAGAGAGAGAGAGAGGGTAATGGATGGAGGGAGTGATATAATAGTCAGTCAGTTAGGGATAGAGTCAGCAACAATTTAAAGAGAAAGAAATTGGGAGGAGAGAGAGAGAGAGAGAGAGAGAGAGAGAGAGAGAGAGAGAGGGAGAGAGAGAGAGACAGACAGACAGACAGACAGACAGACAGAAAGGGCGGACAGACAGACAGGTAGACAGACAATAACTCAGTCATAGTCAAAAAGAGTTGAGGCAAAAAGAATGAAAAGGGGAGAGGCGGGAAAGGGGGAGAGAGAGAGAGAGAGAGAGAGAGAGAGAGAGAGAGAGAGAGAGAGAGAGACAGACAGACAGACAGACAGACAGACAGACAGACAGACAGGCAGGCAGACAGAGTGGAGCTTGACTCAAAGAGAATGAAAAGGGGATGGGCAGGAAAGAGAGATAGAGACAGAGACAGCGAGAAAGGGAGAGAGAGAAAGAAAGAGAGAGAGAGAGAATGAATGAATGATATTTATTCATGAAGGCCATTGCCCCTCATGAAGGGGGTACAAATTACAAGATATACAACACCGAATTATTCGTAACGATAGAGATCACCAGACCCTCCGTCATGACATCATTACAGAACGCAACTGAACTGCTTTGCTAAAGTAAATCGATAGGTTTCTCACAATTATATCTTTTCTAGAAGCTAGAGGCACACTTAAGCGTTTAACCAGTTTCTGGTTAGGATGAGTGTAATATTCTGTGGTATATATCGCAATGTTAAATCACTAAATACAGCGCAACATACACAAAACGAAATTCATCTTCATTTCCCTTTTTGCAAAGAGGACAACGTAAATCAATCTCAGTGTGTTTCTTGTAAAGATAATAATGTACAGCAATTTGTAAAACACCACGTCTAAACCTTGTCATTAAACACTTCAGATGTTTGTTCAAATATATTTTCAAATAAGGCTAACCATCATGTGTGGTGCAAAATGTCCTTACATGTAAAATCTCTCACCGTTTTTAATATGGAAATCCTAACTTTGCCATTGACATGAAATCAGTCTGTCTTTAATTCATGCAAAACTCCTTGAACTCCTTGGTTTGCCCATACATATCCAAAATATAGCTGAAACAGTTTGCAACGAATGTTTGATATCCAGTTTCTTTTGTCTCGTGTATCTAAATCGAATAACATTCTGTACGCCTTCTGTGGTAGTCTGTTATCGCCCATTGTCGTTACTTTTATCCCGTAACGGATACAACCTATTGCATAGTTTATAGAAACCGTACATTTATTAGTTTCTCCATATACAAAGCTATTGGGTGTCTGCATTTCAACTCCTACAAACTTCTTTATGGAAAATGAATGTACTTTTTCGCATAGACTTGCTGCATCATCCAAACCCCAAAGTTCCGCGCCGTACAGGGCTATTGACTGCACAGGGCTATTGACTGGACTTGAGAATCAAATAGTTTCAAAAATAGATTCAAACTATTAACATTCAAAACACAAAATTTCCGCAAGGTACACAACTCCGCATTTTTCGCTTTACTTGTTAAAGTCATTACATGCTGAAGTAAAACCGATTTTGGTTGAAAACAATATCCCTAAGTATTTATATACATTCACAACAGGCATGTCTGTATTATAACTGACTACCTTTTCTAAAGACAATGACTTTGCTTTTGTTTAAATTTACCTTCAGATCAAGATTAGATGCAGCTCTTTGCAGACTATTCAGCTGTGTCTGTATACCTGTTCCTGTTTCTGCTAATAACAGTACGTCATCTGCAAGTAATAAAATGAATAACTCAAAATAATCGATTGAGAAAAAAGCTCCATGATTACCGGTTTCAATAACCTCCAAAGCAAGTTCATTTATAAAAAGGGAAAACAGAATTGGGTTACATGCATCGCTTTGTTCTACACCATGAATTATGTGCATTTGATATAGTCTATTAGTTTAGATCCACATCTAACCGTAACCGTAAGTTTAAGGTTATTGTACATACTTCGGATATAATGATACAGTTTGCCTTTTATTCCATTCTTTACGAGGATACACCATAATTTTTCGATTTAATGAATCAAGCGCTTTTTCAAAATCTACGAAGTCCACGTACAATTTCCGATTAAAAGAGTGTTTTTGTATTAATGGTAATAATGTAAACATGTGGTCAATGGTTGAACAATTCTTTTAAAAACCAGCTTAGTGCTCCTCGGTGATGTTATTTTCTTCAACCCATTTCTGTAAACGACGATTTATAACTGTACTGTACATTTTACTACTTACATCACACAAAGGAATGCCCCTATAGTTGTTCGGATTATTGACATCACCCTTCTTGTATAATAGTAGCGCAATTCCTTCTGTCCCACTTTCCGCAAAAAAAACACCTTTGTGAAAAAAGGCATTAAAAAAATACCACCAAACAAGTCTAAGACATAGTCACTGGCACCTTTTGATAACTCGCTGACCATTCCATCTGGGTCAGCAGCTTTTTTGTATTTAATCTTTTGTCAGTGCTAACGTAATTTCTTCTCTTGAAATTGGTCTGTTAAAACTGTTATTGGACTCCTCAACCGGATCCACATCCTGTTTGCGAACTTCTTTCTCCAGTAGTCCTTTAAAATAATGAAACCAGTCATCAACAGAAATATCGTTATTAATGTGTTTCCTCTTTAATAGTAATTTATGTACATTGTCCCAGTTATGGTTTCTGATTCTCAGCTGAAGACAAAAGTTTATATATCAAAGCCTTGTGGATTTTTTTTTCTTTTCGTTTTAGCAAGTGTTTACATTCTCTTCGTGTTGTGCAAAATGCATTTTGATCCACAATGTCACCTGTACACTTGGCTCATCTGTATGACCTCCTCAATTTAGTTTTTGCTATTCTGCCAGTCGTCTCCGTTCTGATCAGATCCAAGTTTGATTTCTTTTCTCATACATTCAGCACTTTGTGTAATGCAGTTATTAAAGGTATCTTATACTAAATCAGTGTTAATATCAGTCTGGCTAACAGCTCATTCTTACATTTTACGAGCATCACTAGTGTTCACTGAGCTAATAAATACTCCCTCCATTCTATTGCTCCACACAATCTTATTTACAATTTGTCTCTCTACATGTGTGGAGACATTATTGTTTTTGTTTGAAGGATGTAAGCAGAATTCAATGGGCATGTGATTTGACTCAAACCTTACATTTATAGCAAATTCAAATGAAAAAAATAGTATATAAAAAACATATCACTAGACACAATAAAATAATCATTGACACTGCTACCAGAATCTGCGATGTATGTGTAGTAATAGTATATAAAAAAAAACCATATCATTAGACACAATAAAATAATCATTGACACTGCTACCAGAATCTGCGATGTATGTGTAGCAACCTTGAAGGTCGCCATTACTTGCACCTTTCATAATACATAAGTCCAAAGTGGTACACAAATTTAGCAAGCGTTTTCCGTAAGTGTTTACGACTTTATCCTACGAGTTTCCTTTTACATTCAAAGGATTACTTTTACATCATGAACTGACAACTCTTTCACCTGATAAGTTAGCAGAATTTAAATCGACAGTTCTGCTATTCAAGTCTCCAGACAAGATGATATATACATCATCAAAAAATTATAAGCAATCGGTCAAGCATTCATAAAGTAAATTAATGCCATTGTCAAGATCAAAACAAGAATGAAATGGCGACCTCTCCTGTGGTACATAAACGCAAACATACAAAATATCCTTGGGAGTGCCTAACATATCTTTGTTAATAAGGAAAACCATCAAGTTTTGAGTAGTGAACATCAATGTGTTGAATATACAAGGCATAGACGTTTTCTTTCTTAATAAGACACACAATGCCGTCCGATGAACGACCCTGTTTTGTAAATCTAACTGCCGACTTACAGAAAATCGAGTGTTCTGCAAATAAATCAGAATGGAATGTGTCCTAAAACGTTTTAACAAAGCAAATAAAATGGAAGGAACGGATGTATGCTTCGAAATCCTTCTCTCTTAACCATTAATATCCATTGCAATATTTCAAACATGTTATTTGCAGATGTACAAGAACCATTTGTCAGGCTGTTCTCACCACATGTAGTTCGTGTAATACCACGCTCGACCCAACACTCACCCTTTTAGCATGGGTCCGATTGTCACCGACACCGTCACTGTCACACTCAAGGGACTCGCACACGCGCCCGTGCCGTGGAATCGTTATCAACTGCTTCCACAACCGGTGTTACATATGAAAGAGGTCCCTTTAACCTAACAGGAAACAAGGGGTTATTTGTTCTTGGACAAATGTCCCTGCAAGAGGGGCGGTCATTTCCCTATATCCGGTCCCTTAGATTCCCTTGTTCGTCGACTGAAAACTTCTGTCCATTTATGACGAGATGATCACAGACCATCGCCACCCTGTTACCCTCATCTCTTGCTTTTCTAAGAGGAAGAATCAACCTGTGTTTGATTTCCCTGACCCGCCATGAGAAATCCTCACCACTGAAGATACCTGAGCCTCGCAGTTTCCGATTGCCTTTCAGGACCCGCACCTTGTCCGTGAAGAAAGTGCGGCACCCAATCATTGGGGAATTATGCTTACCATTCAGGTGGTTCAGGTGGTCAAATGGGACGTCCTTAGCTATTTCCATCTTGTCCATAAACAGTTCAGGACCTCTGACATTTCGTTGTTTGGCCTCGTGAGTCCATGGATCATTATATTCTTACGCTTGGACCTACACTCAGGTCGTCTGTCTTCTTCTCTATGTCGACCAGTCTATTTTCTAACTCGGAATTTTTCTTCCAGAGATCCTTATTTTCTTGCCGCAGAGAAGCGCAGTCCTCCCGGAGATCGTTTAACTCTCCCTGCAGTGATGAGTAACAGTCTCTTAGGCTTCTTATATCGGCTTTCACTTCATCGTATTTCGAGTTGAGACTGTCCAGTTTTGTTAGAACGTTGGTGAAAGTTGGGCTTTCTTCGCGTGATGGAGTGCTGGTTGAGGAATTCCCCACACTAGCACGTGGAGGTGATGAAGAATGGTGTCCAATCTTCGTCTGACGCATAGCACTGCAGGGCCCTTGGTTCATCTCTACGTCCCTACAGACCAGATTTTCCACTCTGATTACGAACACGTCAAATAGAAAAAAAAAAAAAAAAAAACGACCACAGTGCTGTCTAAAATCCAGTGTTTCAGATGGCACAGTCCTTTATCTTTCTGTACCTCGCGGATGTAACAATAATTCCACCTTCAATATACACAAAAAACTGATTCAGCGAAGGGCTTCTTCACGTCCTGTGTACACATGGAACCTCGGTGTGTGTGTGTGTGTGTGTGTGTGTGTGTGTGTGTGTGTGTGTGTGTGTGTGTGAGAGAGAGAGAGAGAGAGAGAGAGAGAGAGAGATTAGAATTACATCTTTTATTTTACACTGGCTTAGGCCCACAGCACGAAACAAGATGGGCGCAACAATCTAGATGCCGTTTCCTTGTTTGCAAACGCATTAACTCGGTAATTAGGTTTCAGTTTCTTAGCAACAGAGGCGTAACACATATTTCCAATGCCTCCGAAGAAATACGAGTCTTCTGAAAAAATAGGTCGCAAAAGTGTGACACAGATTCCCAAAGTAGACAGAAGAAGAAGAAGAAGATCCCTGTTTAGGATTTGCATGGCTATTATATCAGTGAGCATGTTCTTGAGGCACTTGAATGCAACACAACATGTAAAAAGAACGGCATTTGTCAGCATATTTATGGAGGAATATTGAAAACATCGTCAGTGTATTTAAAAAAAAAAAAAGACTATTATAGATGACACGCATTTGAAAGCACCCCATTGCGGTTGAAAAATAACAACAACAAATGATGATGATGATGATGATGATGATGATGATGATATAATAATAATAATAATAATGATACGCACAGAAATTCATCATCGGTAAACGTAAACGATGTAGAAAATGTGTACTGAACAGGCATTGGAAAAATCCCACCTCTTCATTCTCATTGGCTACAGATCTACAGTTGCCTTGGAGTGTCATCATGGCGCAGTCACGTGATATCCTGGATCATTAAAAAGACATCGTGTGGCCGTCTTTCTCTCCATTTCCGTCCTCGGGATTTTTATTTAGAGTTAGCCCCACCTTTAATCGTGGCCTGTATGTTCTCTCCGGGAAGCACAAGGCTATTTGTTTTCTAAAGGATCCCATTCTGTAAGTAAGACTTTTAAGGTGGCGCCCGGTCGCCCAGATGCTTGGCTCATGGGACATTTGAAGCATTTTATAGCTATAGCAGTGCCACCTACTATCCCACCCCGTCCTGATAGAGACTACCTCCGATTGGTCTACAAATGCTTTTGCAGTTTACTTCCATATCAGAGTGTTGTTGCCCACCTACTGCTCAGGGACGGATTCGGTAAGGGACGGTTATGGGAACATGCTAGCAACTGAAGGCGATAAAAGCTGGGCTTTTTTTTATAACAGGAAAACAGCTTGAAGCAATTAGCGAAAAGAGGGAAAATTATCATTATTCTGAGGATCAAGATATTTTCCTAGAATTCACAAATGTTTTTCCTGTTTCCTTAAAGACTGTAACTGTTTTCCTTCTTTTCCCTAAGGATTACAGGTGTTCTGTTCCTCTTGGAATAATAACCTTTATCTTTGGTGTCCTGAGGAACACAGGAAGATAATGTCGTTAACAGGAAAAACATACATGAGCGTTGTTTACCATGACAAATACATGTGCACAGAAATCATAAAGAGTATAGCCAAAAAAGGGAAGACAGTTATTACGCTGGCTCAAACTCGAGCAGAGGATTCAGTATAAGTCTGCGTATCTATACTATAAGATTATCAAACATGAAGCGCCTGCCTATCTCTCTGACCTCTTCAAAATATATAGTCCCACACGTTCTCTCCGTTCTTCCTCTGATAACCGAATTTTTCGAATTCCCTCATACAACCGAGAGCAGCACGTTTCTAAAGCATTTTCATTTTCTGCGGTAAAACCCTGGAATCTGCAAACTTTCCAACAATGTCATCACCCTTCCTTCCCGACTTTCAAGTCTGCCCTTAAAACTTACCTGTTTAAACGCCAGTTGCAAAACGCCACCTGAAATATCATTGAATTGCTACATGTCACTTGTCACTTGTTGTGCCGTGTATGTGTCTTGTGTGACACAGTGTGTGCATGCGTGTGTGTGTGTGTGTGTGTGTGTGTGTGTGTGTGTGTGTGTGTGTGTGTGTGTGTGTGTGTGTATGCGTGTGTGTGTGTGTGTGTGTGTGTGTGTGTGTGTGTGTGTGTGTGTGTGTGTGTGTGTGCAGCATTATTTTAGATATTGATTTCTTACAACTTGTGAAGCGCCCTGTAACCTATGTTGTTAGGATGGGCGCTGTGAAAGTAGTCCCCATTATTATTGTCATCATCATCATTATCATCGTCATCATCATTATCATCGTCATCATCATCATCATCATCATCATTATTATCATCATCATTATTATTATTATTATTATTACTATTACTATCATTATTATTACTGTCATTGTTATTATCATTATCATATTATTATTACTATTATTGTTTTCATCGTTATTATTATTGTTGTTATTGGTAGTAGTAGTAGTAGTGGTAGTAGTAGTAGTAGTAGTAGTAGAGGTAGTAGTAGTAGTAGTAGTGTTATCCTGAGGTTCACAACTATTTTCTTACAGAACACAATGTTTGAACATCTAAATAAACGAGCTGACCTATTCCAAAGGTCCAACGGCCCGTGCGAACACGACATCTTGTTCGTTTTCGTTTGCGTTCGAATGTACTTATTTTCGGTGAACGTGGCGAGCGCCATTACCAATTCGAAGGTGGCTTCATGCCCATCGTAAGATTCCGAACAATAATAACACGGGATGGGGAAGTGATTACGAGGTACAAATCGGATTAATAAGTCGCTTCACTTGGAGATAGACAGACAGACAGAGATAGAGAGAACAGGGTGGTGGAGGAGGGTAGGGGAAGAGTAGAAAGAAGGGGGGGGGGGGTCAGAGAAGAAGATAGAAGCGAGGGTTCAAGGAGAAGATAGAAGAAGGGAGGGGGTTCAGAGGGGAAGATAGAAGGGAGGGGGTTCAGAGGGGAGATAGAAGGGAGGGGGTTCAACGAGAGATAGAAGGGAGGGGTTCGAGGAGAAGATAGAAGGGGAGGGGGTTCAGAGGGGAAGATAGAAGGGGAGGGGGTTCAACGGAGAGATAGAAGGGAGGGTTAGGAAGTGGGAGGGGGTTCAGGAGAGTAGAAGAGTTAAGAAGTGGGAGGGGGTTCAGAGGGGAAAGATAGAAGGGGAGGGGGTTCAGAGGGAAGATAGAAGGGAGGGGTTCAGAGGGAAGATAGAAGGGAGGGGTTCAAGGAGAGATAGAAGGGAGGGTTCAGAAGGGAAAGAGGAGGGGGTTCAGAGGAGAAGATAGAAGGGGAGGGGGTTCAGAGGAGAAGATAGAAGGGAGGGGGTTCAGAGGAGAAGATAGAAGGGAGGGGTTCAGAGGAGAAGATAGAAGGGGAGGGGTTCAGAGGAGAAGATAGAAGGGAGGGGTTCAGAGGAGAAGATAGAAGGGGAGGGGGTTCAGAGGGAAGTAAAGGGAGGGTTCAGAGGAGAAGATAAAGGGAGGGGTTCAGAGGAGAAGATAGAAGGGGAGGGTTTCAGAGGAGAAGATAGAAGGGGAGGGTGTTCAGAGGAGAAGATAAGGGCGATTTCAGAGAAGTAGGGATCAGAAAGTACATTACAAATCAGAAATGATTGCTGTGTGTGGCATCTATCCAGAATTTACAACTGTGGTTCATTTCAAAGAGACGAAAGACAGTTTCGAGTTGGAATCAAATTTTAATTTGTCAGACTACCGACTTGTCATGTTGAATTCTTTTCCCCCAAGGATATTGTATAACATTATGAGAGAGAGAGGGGAGATGGGGGGAGAGGGGGGAAAAAGAGAAAAGAGGAGAGAGAGAGAGAGGGGGAGAGAGGGGGAACTCGAAGACCGAAATTTACGCGCCCCTCGGGGCGGGCACACGCTCACACATACACCCCGCGCGCGCCCCGCACACACCCCCAAAACCCCACACCCCCGCGCGCGCAAAAAGTTAATTGTCTGGTTGGTCCCTTGTCCCAAACACACCCCCACACACACAAAACACACACACCACACACACAACACACACCCCAACCACACACTTTTAATTTTAATTTCTGGGTTTGGGTTTCTGGTCTTTTCATACAAAACCCCAAAACACACACAAAAACCGCGCCGCACGCACGCCCCCCCACACACCACCACACACACACCACCCACACACACACACACACCCCCCACACGAGAGAGAAAAGAGAGAGAGAGAGAGAGAGAGAGAGAAAAAGAGAAAAGAAAAAAAAACACACACACACACAAAAACCCCCACACACGCACGCACGCACGCAGAAACGCACGCACAACACAAAACCCCACAGACAAAACCACACCCCACCCCCAAAACACAGGGGGGAGAGAAAAGAGAGAGGAAGAGAGAGGGGAGGGGGAAAAGGAGAGAGAGAGAGATCATTTAGAACTACTGCCGTCGTTTCGTAAAATATCGGTGTTTTTAAACCATCCATGTTCTTGGTGTTTGAAGAGTAAGAACCCATGCTTTCCAGCCGGGCGGCTGTTTCTCATCATCCCAAAGCTCCCTAATGCCACTGCCTCCAAAAAGCGGTTCCCCGAGAGGGCAGCGTTTTGTGGGCTGGTGAAGGAACGCTTGGCATCAGTTGTTGGGGGCCATGTCAAACTGTGGGGGAGGCAAATCGGTTTGTGATTTTACGCAAAGAAAAAAGGGCTTCCCCCGCAAACTTTAAAAAGACTGCTTGGGTCTTGTTCAAAGGATTTTTTGAATTATTACTTCCGCATATCACGAGGTAAGTATTCGCCCAGTTTTGCCCCCCCCCCCCCCCCCCCCCCCCCCCCCCACCCCCCCCCATCCACAACCGTGTTGACCCGACATCTCCAATTTCCCTCGCCCAATTTTTAATCCGCCCGGGGATTTTGAGCAAAATGTTTCACACCCCCCCACACACACACACACACACACACACCCCCACACCAACACCCCAAAAACACACACACCACGCACCGCCCGCAACCCGTGAAGAAAACAAAACCCATTTAGAATTTTTTTTCTGACCCCCCAAACCCCCCAGCTATCATGACACTTAAAAATGACTCGTTGATTCATTAATTTAAAAAAAAAAA
>JAMYXO010008483.1:0-10790 GCA_033310375.1 Conus canariensis
TCCATCAGTTGGCTAGATGTCCAATAATTTTTTTACATGAGAAGACTGTTCACTATCCAAAACTGAATCACAACAGGACAGAACATAGGGGAAACAAGCATTGTTTAACGACCATCAAAGTGTGTGGTACCTGCAGAAATAACTCCCCCCCCCCTCCCCTGCCAACACTCCCTCTCCCCCACAAACACCTCCCACCCCCTTTCCCAAACTTCCAACCCATCTCTTTCTGCCATCAAATGGCAGTTTTTTTTTTAGCTGTGTCCAAGGACACCAATGCCACTGAAGTAAGTCTACTGCACAGTGTGGCTGCCCGAGCCTGATAAAGTGAAATATATCTTCTCTTGTATTACGTTTTATTGTTTTTCATCCCTTTATTCATGATTACCCTTTTAGCCATATATAGCAACAAGTGCCTACTTAAATTCACAAATGAAATCTCTGTTTCATATATACATGTTCATTTTTTTTCCATATATGTGTGTATATGTGTGTGTATATGTGTGTGTGTGTGTGTGTGTGTGTGTGTGTGTGAGAGAGAGAGAGAGAGAGAGAGAGAGAGAGAGAGAGAGAGAGAGAGAGTGCGCATTTATGCGCATGTACTCTTGCGCCCACATATATGTGTGTGTGTGTGTGTGTGTGTGTGTGTGTGTGTGTGTGTGTGTAAGCGTGTGTGTGTGCGTTTCCTGAGAACTTGTACAGATGAGGGGAAGAAAGAGAGAGAGTATAATGATAATTCTATTATGGACATAAAAAGGTGTAAGAAGGGTTCTCAGGACGGGGTTAAATAGGAGTATAAGAGACAGGAAGATAGTGATATTCGTATGTTCACTGGACTTTGGTCGCCTTTCAATTCTATTAAAGTATCGTCAATCACTTCTTTACAATTTTCTCATCTCAAGAAAAATAATTTGACAGTGTGTCATATAAATTTATCTTTAACTTATTTATTTTCAATTCACTTTTCTGAATTTGTGTTACTTATTTTGTTTAAAATGTAAGTACAACCTACGGTTTAATCTGACAATAAATGGTTTCAGTTCAGTGTGTGTGTGTGTTGTGTGTGTGTGTGTGTGTGTGTGTGTGTGTGTGTGGTGTGTGTGTGTATGCATGCACACGCATGCGCACGCTCATGCATGTGCATGTGTGTGTGCTATCTCTTCATTGTCACCTTCTTGTATTCATGCAGTCTTTAGTGAAGCTTCATTAGGCTTAAAGAATTCAACAACCATTTTCATAATGAATTATTACACATGTTCAAACAAACAACAGCAACAACTTCTTTGATGAATCTCATGTTGTTTGATAATATGGGTTGGTTGTTAGTATGAGATGTAAAAAAAAGGACAGGGATGAGTCGTTCTTGCATGCATGAAAATATGTCAGGTTACTTGCTTGGTCTTAATTTAGGTGTTACTGAATTGTAACTTGCACTTGCAGTACACCCAGAGCATAAACAAGCATTAATTGCTACTCATAATGCATCACTGATTTGAATTCTATGCATGAATGTCGGAATGTATCTCCTGAAGTTAACTCCCAGTTTTCAAGTTTTTGCCCCCCCCCCCCCCCCCCCCCAAAAAAAAAAAAAACAAACACAAACAAACAAACAAAAAAAAAAAAAACCTTCAAGGAACACTGTTTTGTCATTCAGGAGATAGATCTTTGGGGGGGGGGGGGGGGGGGTTAACGGTCAAGTCTGAGATTAAATAGCTCGAGCACGTAGAATGGAGGAACAGACTAGTTCTAGCACATGTTGAATGGAGAAACAGACAATCATCGTAAGCATGCATACACTAATACATGCATATGCAGTGCTATAATCTTGTATTGAAATGACTGAGTTCGGTCTAGTTCAGGCGAAATTATGTTGCTATCCTTTAGTCTTTTATTGAGGGCTCAAGATCAAACTGTCAATACTTCAAGTGCAATACCATAGTTATTGACGTTTTCCTGACACTGTGACAACCAGCAATTCAAACCTTCAAAAAGCAGCAAGATAAACTCATTGATGGCGGCTGCTCTGTGGAAGAAGAAGAATACTAGCACGGAGTATCACAATCACACAGGCTGTCCCCAGCAGCAACTAGATCTACAACGTGGTCAAAAACTTGGATGTTTTGGCCGCTTCCAGTCCCGCCTCTTAACTCGCGGTAGTTGAAAACGGAAGTGTAAGAGGTCCGAAACCACGGTTACAGTTTAGGCCGAAACTCCAAGATGCACCTGGCTTTTGTCAGAAGATCAACCAATACCAAAACACCGCACACTCCAGCCCTTGACCCTGTCATACCTGACTCTGAGGCAGATCTAATGTCCGTTCCTTTTTACTGTATGCAAGCACGACCCACCAGATGCTTCATTTTCCTGTTGTCTGCTGGGCTTGGAGACTTTGAAATTCTCCCTCCGCCCCCCTTTCCTCCCCTCCCCTCCTCCGGTCCACTGGCAAAATTTCACTTTAAGCACATCGCCCGCCCCCCCCCCCCCGGCAATGATGGCGTCAGTTTAATGAAAATTTCACAATAAAAAACCCCCCGGGGGGGGCTGGGGGGGGGGTGGGGGAGAAGGTTGAGATGAGGGGAGGAGGGGCCAGAGGAGAGGAGAGAGGAGGGAAAGAGAGAGAGAGGAGAAAAGAAAATTTTGGGTTAATTTGGAGTGGGGAGGGATAGGGGAAGGAAGGGAGCGGGGGGTTTTTTTCCCCAGACGGTACAATAGAAGAAAAGTTCTAAAGCTAAAAAACTCCCTCCTCCCCCCCCTCCTCTTTCTCCTTTCCTCCTCTCTCTCTCTTAGTTGTCATTTGGGGGTGGGGCCAATACCCATCGCTGAAGGAAGGAATGTAGGAAAATGCGGGGGGGTGGGGGTTGGTGTTAATTAATACAAAATTGTGTGCAGGTAACCACTAACCCCCCCCACCCCACCCCACCACCCCACCACCACCCCCCCCTTTTACCTATGCCTAAAAACTTACTGAAACTAAAAAAACTTTTCCCCCCTCCCCCCTTTTCCCCAAAACCTTTACAAAATTTGGCCCGGTTTTAAAATGCCCCCCCCCCCCCCCCCCCCCCCCCCCACAACCCCCAAAACCGTCCCCCTCCTCTTTTTTTCCAGTTTTTGCCCCGCACTTTTTCTTTTTAATATTCTTTTTTTTTTTTACCCAATGACCGGCCCATTTAGTTCAAAAAACATTTTTTTAAAATATTTTAATCAAAAATCAAGAGAACTAAAATGCCATTAATAATGACTTTCCTGAAACCCGAAAGACTTGTGGGAAGGGGGGAAAAGCAATTTTTTGAATTCTTTAGGGGTATAAGTTATGTACTTTCCCCTATATAAAAGAGGGGGGTTTTTATCGCATCGACTCAACATATGATTATTGTAGAGATGGATGGAGGAGTCTTCGGAGGGGAAAAAGGGGGGGTTGGGGGCGGTTTTCGGAGTTTAAAAATATTTTGTCAATAATTACAGTTTTAAAAATATGTTTTTTTTTAAACAAATTTTCTGTTGAGGTTCGAGTCGTTTTAGTTGATATTATTCATCAATCATCCGGGGAAATTTAAAAAGACAATTCCGTTTTAAAAATAAGCAAAAGAATTTTTCCCTTTTACGGTAAGTTTCCCCCTTTGCACCCCCCGGGGCATAAAGTTTTTTTTGTTGGGTGACTTTTTAATGTGAACTGAAAAACATTAAAAAATCCCCTAACATGCCAATGAACAAAGTCAACAAAGAAATTTTCTAAAAACATGTAAAAAAAAACCCCAAATTTGGGGAACAAAGCTCTTGAAGGAAGCAGGTAAAAAAAAACCCTTTCCCGGGAGGGATTTTTTTTTTTTTCAAAGAATCAAATTGGTTTTTTTTGGTTTTGTTGTTGTTGAAAGGACATTTGAAAAAACCCCAAAAAAAGTTTGCAAAAAACCACATTGGGTTTTTTTGACTTCCCGTGAAAAACAAAAAATTCAAAAGGGGCGAGACGGAGAGGGAGGAAGCCTGACAGCAACAATAAAAATATTTGAAAATTTTTCATTACAGACAAAAAGCCACCTGGCCCCGCTACTGGGGGGGAAATTTACAAAGCCCACACCCAACAACCATTTTATCTAGAAAAAGTCGCTCCAAAAGCCCCCCAAAAAAGCAAACAGGAAAAAGGCCCCCTGGGTTTTCCGGGCGCTTTTTTCCCCCCAATAAAAAAATTAACGGTTCCTACCCTTTTTTTTTTTTTTTTTTTTTTTTTTTTTTTTTTTTTTTTTTTTTTTTTTTTTTCCCCCCCTCCCCTGCTTTTTGTGACATTCAGGGTAACACCGTTTTGCGGCAATCTCTCTCTCTCTCTCTCTCTCTCCTCTCCCCCTCTCTCTCCCTCTTTTTTTTGTGTGGTGTTTGGGGTTGGGGTGTGGTTGTGGGGGGGGGGGATTGTGGGGGCGGTTTTGTTTGGGTTGTGTGTGGTGTGTGTGTGTGTGTGGTGTTGGTGTGTGAAGAGGAAAGAGAATAGAAAGGAGAAAGAGTGTTTTTGCGCGTGCCGCGCGCGCGCGCGGCGCGGCGTTGTGGTGTGTTTTGGGGTGGTGGTGTGTATTGTTGTATTTATGAGGGTTTGGTGTGTTGTGTGTGGTTGGGGGTGTGTGTGTGGTGGTGGAACGCGCCGGGGGCGCCGGTTTTTTTGGTGTAGAGAAGAGAGAAGTGTATATTTTGATGCGGGTGCTCTCTCTTCTTCTCTCCTCCTCCTCTCTTCTCTGTCTCTCTTTTGTTCTGTCGTCTGTTGTCTTCCTTTTTCCCCCTCTCTTTCTCTCTCTTTTCTCTCTCTTCTCTCTCCCAAATAAAAGACTGTGAAAAAGTAAAAAAGAAAACACGACTACACACACCACACACCAACACACCCCCAACACACCCCACCACACACAAAACCCCACTACACACACACACACTCATCAACGCAAAACCCCCCCCCACACAACACCCCACACACCCCAAAACCCCACACCACACACACTCACAAGCAAAAAGCTACACAAAAATGTTCCCCCCCCCCTCCGCCCCCCCTCTCCCTCTCTGGCCTCTTTGGCTTTTCCCCTTTGCATGGTTTTAAAAGGGGGAAATGTGTGCGCGTGTGCTTTTTTGTAATATGTATGCATTGGGGGGTGGTTTAGTGTATGTGTTTTTTGGTTTTTGGTGTGTGTGGTTGTGTGTGTGTGTGTGGGTGGTGAGGTGGAGGTGCGTTTCGTGCGTGCGTGGGGTGTATTTTTTGGTGGTGGTTTTGGTGGAGAGAGAGAGAGGGAAGACAAGAGAGGGAGAAAGAAAGGGATCAAGTGTGAGTTGAGTATATTAATTACTTTCAATTTCTTTTCCACAAAATTTTTTGTGTTTCACACAACACACACAACACCACACACCCACCCCCACACAACACAAGAGAGAAGAGAGAGAGAGAGAGAGAGAGAGAAGGGAGAAGAAGGAAAGATTGATTGATTGATCTTTGATCGCAATGTGAAGTTTTAGTGCAAACCTAGTTTCACTCTTATTTTCATGCACATTTGTTTAACACGTTTACCTCTGACACTTAAATAGAAACACTTCATCAATTTACATGAAAGCAGACTATAAAAAACTGTAATGAAGGGGGTGTAAACCCCAAAAAAAAAACAAACAAAAAAGAAAAAAAAAAAAATTAAAGAAGAAACAAAAAAAAGGAGAGAGGGTTGGGGGGGGGGGGAGGGGGGGGAAGGGGAAAATGTATGGGGGAAAGGGGAGGGGGAAAAGGGGGGGGGGAGGGTTTAAAAAAATACTAACGGGGGAAATACCCCAAAAATAATCGCAGTTCCCCATTAGCGCAAACCGTTGTGTTAAGTCATATAAATGTGATATATTAAAAAATGTTTTTCAATGCGCACGTTGTTGTGTGTGTTTTTGTGTTTTTGTGTGTGTGTGTGTGGGTGTGTTGTTGTGTGGTTTCGTTTTTATTTTTACGTTTTCCCCTTAAAAGTGAAATTAGGGGGGAAAGGGGGGGGGGGGGGGGGGGGGGGGAATAGGGAAAAAAGGTAGAAAGAAAGTTGTTTTATGCATCTTGAATTGTTTAAGAGTTTGGTAGTAAAGTTAGTTTTTTCCCTACATACCTAACCTAAATTTAAAATGACAACTTTAATGGGGTATGTTTTTTAAAATGACAGAATTGGAAAGGAAGTGAGGTTTACCACAAAATAAAAAGCGATTTAAAAAAATTAAAAAAAATTGTAAAAAAAAATTGAACAAACAAAAATTAAACTATTAAAGGAAAAACCAATAGGAAAAGGGTTTTTAAAATTTTAAAAAACTTTTAAGAAGAGGGGAATCTTTAAATTCTGAGCATTTTAAGGGATTTCGAGTCAGTAAATCCCCGTTTTTGTTTTAAATTCTTTGAACGGCATGAAAATCAGATGGTAATGGAAATTTTTTTCCACTAACCTTTAAAATCTTTGAAAAATTTTTTTTTAAAGGGATTTAAAGAATTTTTAAAAACAGAAAAATAAGTCTTGAAAATTGTATCAAATATGTGATTTTAAAAAATTAATTTGGGTTTTTGTGCTACGCTTTTTATACAAATTTTGAATTTGGGGATCTGTGTCTTAAAGTTACAAATTTTCTTCGCTATTTTTTTTTGTGATTATAAAATGTCAGATTTAATTTTTTAATTAAATTCCCCTTTTTAATTACTCCGTTTTTTGTGCTCTGTCAACCTTCAATGGCATTATTCCCCAATGGGGAAGGAAAACCCAAAAAGTCCATAAAGCTTTTAAAAGCCAATTGTGAATTCATGTTGATTTTATATCATTTCAAAACGTTTTTTTTGGATTTTTTGGGGTTTATTGCTTGTAAACCGTTTAGAATTTAACAGAAAAATTTCAAAATTCATAGGAACCCCTCAAAGCGTAAAGCCATTAAAAAAACAAAACTCTGCATAAAAATGAAAAGTGATTAATTTTTAATTTTTATGTTTTAAAGGATTACAAAGCTGAACCTGCATTGCCATTAAGTAAGTTTTCCTTTGTGAATATTTTAAGTAAACACATGTAATTTTCCAAAATACATTACTAAAAATTTTTAGACTTTGGAGATTACTTTTGCTCAATTTTTATGATCAAATCAAAAATAGGTTTAATTTTTTCCCCCAAATGGTAAGGGAAAAAAGATGGGTTAATTGCTATTTTTTTTCTTTTTTAAAATTGTAGAATTAAATTGGAACAAACGAATTAATTGGTTAAAGGTATTTTCTTTCCCCCGTTAAAAAGTCTGCTTGAATTCTTTTTTTTTTTCATTCAGAATGAGTTTTTGCAAAAGGGTTTTTTTAAAAAATTAGGGAGATTTTCCATTTATCAAGAGGAAAACTCCGCTTCTTTATATGAAAAGATTGTAAGCATATCGGGACCCTATGCCATTTAAAAATTTACAAACAACTTTTAGCTTGTTTAAAAAAGTTTTGGTGACTAAAAAAATTCCGGGGGGGTTAAACGGAAAAAATAAGGAATTCAAGACTAAAAATGGTTTTTGTCCGACCCCCTCCGTTTTTTAAAAATTTTTTTGAAAAAATTTTAAATTTTCCCGGTTTATTTTAAAAAAATAGTTATAGTTATTCCAGTAAGTTTGGGTGAAAAAAAAACCAAAACCTTCCTTTTCGAATAATTAAGACACTGCCCAAAAGTGAAATCAGGCTTTTTCGGGTTATGCCCCGAATTTAAAAAAGGGCCTATGTTTTTTTCTAATGATAAAAAAAAATCCATTTTTTCTAAAATATCAATTTTATTTGTTCGGTTGGAAAAACTTTTTGGTATAGTTAAGTGCTTAATTGGGGTTTTCCTTCTTGCCCTTCATCCAATGTTTAATCTCTGAATGGGCTAAAATTATTTTTTTAGTTTTTTGGAAAAAATTGCTAAAGTTATTGAATAAAATAGGGGAAATAACCACCTTGTGGAAGCCCATTGAAGTTTTTTTGGATTAAAAAGTGTTCCAACCTTACCGTAGAAACTTTGATAAAAAAATTTTTTATAATTATACATTTTTCTTTTTAAATTGTTTTTGAAGTTTTAGTAATGGGGAATGCCAAAAATTGATCAAAGTTTTTTCCATCAAAAAAGGTTGCAAAAATTTTTTTCCTTGCCAAACTGCTTTTTTAATTTGGTGTAAGTTTGATAAATGTTCGTAGTGGGCACCCTTTCGAAAAGCGGCTTGTTTTTTTGGAAAAATTTTTTTTTTTCCCAAAATGAACTAGTTTTGAGACTATTTTTTTTAATTGAAACTGAATGTTAAGGAAGGGCATAGCTTTTTATCGTCCTTTTTTTTCCGCTTTGTAAGGGCAAAAATTGATTTTTTCCTAAGGGGGCTTTTTTACCATTAGCCCAAATTTTTTGTTAAAGAATGAAAAAAAATTAAAATACTTTTTGTTAAATGTTTTAAACAATTTAAAAGAATCCCACGTCCAAAGACGTCTTTTTTTTACCCTATGAAAAATACATTAATTTTCTTTCATCGAGTTTTTTATTTAAATTTTACATGTTTTTAAATTTGATTTATTAAAACTATGATCTGTGTGATATTCTTTTCTCCTTTTTTCTGTATTGTTTTTTTCTTGATAGTCCAAAATTCTACTGCAATTTCAACAAATCAGCAAATGCTTCCGTTTTTTTCTTGTTGGGGGTAATCTGAACTTCCAGTTTGTTGGGGATTGAGGTAAGTTTACCCCATTTTCATCGTTTTCATTTTTTCCCATACCTTTTGCATATCTTTTAGTTATATACTTCATTAGTACAAAATGAACCAATATTCTTTTTGCTTCTGCTTAACTCTTTTTTGCTTTTTTTTTTGCTTTTTTGGTTCTTGGTGATTGGGAATCAAATTTACCCTTTTAAGAATTTTCAAATTTTATCCATTTTTCGCTTGGGCCTTTTCACAATCACGTTCCACCAAAAACTCCAAATGTTTTTTTTGATTTCTTTGTTTTAGAATAGGAATTGATTTGGTTTCAGCATTTTGGGCGCATTGTAAAAATAAATACAATTCATTGATATCTTTATCATTGACTCTTAACATGAAATGTTTATAGAAGTTTGAAAACTTGTCCCCGTTGCATGTTTGTAATTATACTTTGGGGTTTTATTTCTGTTAGATCCTTGTTTTTTGTGCTAGAGAGTTCAAAGCTTAATAACAGGAATTGGCACATTAAGGTATCATTTAAAGAATCCCATTTAAAATTGGGGGCCAGACGGAGAAACAAGAGTTTTGATCAATAGCCGTTGCTCTATGATAAGGGTTATCGGATTCGCGTTATTCTACCGTCATTCAGAAGATACAAGATGAACAAAAATATTCTCAATGAAAGGTTGCCCAGAATGTTTTCACAGTTCTTCCCCAAAATGGTGAATGCGCATTAAAATCTCCCCTTATTAGTACCCTTTTTTCCCTTGTCCGCTTGAAACGTCGAAACATTCTGTATTATTTCATTGGACCCCCTTTTGGAAATACACAATTGCGGTTAATAAAGGTTTTTAACTTAAAACCTACTGCACAAGAATTATACCAAGTAATTTCCCAGGAACTGGATTTTGGGGACAGAGTGAATTTACCCCTTCATGCACATAAATGGCAGTATTAATTTTTGTTAGGGCTGTCTTTTGGATGATAGGGGGAAAAAAGTAATTTTAGTTGGGGCAGCTTTTCTTTCTTAACATTCAAGATGAAGACTTAAAACATGATATTGATGATGGGCTAGGGGTTGTACTAATGTTATAGTTTGTGTTAATTTATCTGATTCCACTGAAAAAAAGTTAAAATCATTTCCCCAGTAATATGTTAAAGACTAAAACAAAATAGACAGAGGTAACCCAGCAGCAGGGGACATTTTAAAAACTGGCGGAGTAGGGGTGAGTTGACAATAAAAATTCCCGTCCTCCAATTTTAAACCGGTTTTGCCCCTGGGGGGATGTGGGCCAGGATGGTCGTGGTCAATGCGACGTAAGGCGGGGGGTCTCTTGGGGGGCTCCCCAGCAAGGGCCCCCTGTGTCGTCCGATGTTCCCCCCCAGCAGACTGGAACCTCTCTTTGTCAGGTGCACCTCGTCTCGAAGATGCTCCATTCTGATGTTGTTATTTTGAATAAACGAAATGTTTTTCACCTCATACAACTCAGAAGTGACTTTGCATTAAACAGAACACGTTTTATTTCGAGTTTCTTGTCTCTAACTGGAAATCAGTTGCTGACCGCGAACTTAACCTTAGCGTGCTTTTAGCTGCGGTTTTTAGCGTCTGCACAAACGATGTGCTAATGTCTTCTGCAGCAGAAGTCTTTAGATCGTTAATGCAGCAGTGTATTACCCCTGCATCAGGTTTCTCCTCGGCATCGTCAAGTTCTTGCAGACGTTGCTCTATCCCTTTACTTTATAGCTTCTTTGACGTGTCGCATTCAAATCGTACGAACTTCCAAGTCTCCCATCGTCCACGCCCTTCGCAAACCCAGTCATGGATCATCAGAACCCTTTGGTAGGCTTAGTTTTTCTTTTTTTGCTTTCGTTTTCTTCTTGTTTGACAAACATCGTCACGACTGATTTGACGTCAAAGTTTTATCTTTGCATCATTTTGAGTAGGAGGGCCCGACGTCATGTTCTGTTTTGATGTTCCCTTCACCTATAATGATTTTGCTTCTGCATTTTGGGCTTTTTCTTGAGCAGAAGGTTGTCTTTGTGTGTGGTGTGTGTGTGTGTGTGTGTGTGTGTGGTGTTGTGGGTTTTGTGCGCGCGTGCGTGCGGCGCAGCGTGTGTGTATTTTGTGTGGTATGTGTGTATGATAT
>JAMYXO010008484.1:0-10786 GCA_033310375.1 Conus canariensis
CCATCCCCCACCACCCACCCCCCCCCCCAAACCCACCATCCCAAAAGACTTACACACAGGCTGCGTCACCTTCGGTTGTCGAAAGCCAACCCAAGGGAGGCCCGTTGCTGTCAAGCCTCTGTGTTTGTTGGGAAGGGATCAGGGGTTACGGGAGTGGTCTACAGGGTCAGCCGTCAGTGCGGAGTGGCGCAACCCCGCGCGTACCCCGGGACCCCTTTTATTTTGGCCATGCGGGGAGCCGGGGAAGGGAAGCATGCTTTTCCCGGGTGTGATAGCGAGGCGGCAGGGGCGGGAAAGTGGGACAGGGGGTGTTGGCCCCCGCGTCTTTGGGGGATCTCACGGATTGTTGCCTTTCGATGTGATTATGGCTGTCCTTAACGGAAAATATTGTCGTTATGATTAATTAATTGCTGTCCCTATTAATCTATTCTCTTATCGATTTGATTTTTGCTTCCTTCGTTAATCTTTGTCCTTTATCAAACAGATCTTTTGGGTCTTCACGGATTTTGTTTCGCTTTTGATTATTTATGCCTTAAAATTATTGCCCTTGCCATTTGATTATCGCTGTCCTTTAAGGTTTGTATTGTCCTTGTCAACCTATTATTGCTGTCCTTTATGATTCTTTTGTCTTTGCCGTTTGATTATCGCTGTCCTTTATGGTTTGTTTTGTCTTTGTCCTTTGATTATTGTGTCCTTTCGGGATTGTTTTGGGCCCCTTGTCGATCTGATTATTTTTGTCCTTTTTGGGATTGTAGTGGCCTTGTCGTTTGAATAGTGCCCCTTATGGGGTTAGTGTCCTTGCCCTCTTTATTACTTTCCATTCGTTTGTATTGCCCTTGCGATTTGAAACTAGCCCGCACATCACTTTCTTCTCTTTGGGTAGGTTTGTCAAGCATTCGGCCTAAAAAAACGTGTAAATCCCCTGCTACACCGCAAAAAACAACAACACGACACACACACCACAAACTACAGACGAACACACGCCCCCTGGCGTGCCACACCCTAAAACTTCCCCAAACACGCATGCATGCGCGGCGCGCACACACACCAAAACCACACACACACACACACCGCACACACACACACGTACGCGTGCACACCACACACCACACACACACACCACAACACCAACACCACACCACACCCACACCAACCACCAACACAACACACACACAACAAAACCACACACCCCAACCACAGGCGCGTGCGCGTGCACAAAACCCCACAACACACAAAACCCCAACAAACACACCACCCCGCAACGCACGCCCCAAAACCACCCCCACCAACACACCAAACACACACACACAGTAGACTGTGCACACACACCACACCACCCCCTACACCCCAAAACCCCACAAACGCAGCACATACACACACTCACGCTGCCCCCGACACGAAAAACAAACACACACACAAAACACACACACACAAAAACGCGTGCCACACACAACCACACACACACACACAAAAAACAGCGCAACACGCGCGCGCGCCGACACCCACCACAACCACCACACACAAACACACACACGCCCCGGCGCGCGCGGCGCAACACCTGCGCAACACCCCCGCAAAACCCCCCAACACACACCACACAATGCGCACGCACGACGACGCGCGCGCGCACACACGCACGCACAACACACACACCCAAAACCCCACACACCACACAAAAATCAAAGCGTCCGGCGAGAAAACAAAAACCACACACACAAAACACAACCCCAAAAATTCTCTCTCCTCTCTCCTCTCTCTCTCTCTTCTTGCTATCTCGGTCCCCACGGAAAACGCAATAGGGGGGGACTCCCCCAGGCATTTGCCTTTTGGAAAAAAATATGGAGAAGGGGCGCCGTTGATGAGCGTGCAAGGTGCGCATTAAAAAGCTGTCGGGCATGGTTTTTTGCGTTTAAAGGCGCGTTTTTGACCCCCGCTTTCGGACCTGTGCCAGTTTTTTCGGTTTTGAAGGTCCACCCTGGAGGTACTCCAAACAAAGGTGTCATATGGGGGGGGGAAAGGGGGGGAAAGGGGTGGGGTAAGCGAGGAAGGATGAGGTGGGGGGGGGTTGGGGGGAGCGTAGGTGTGTGTGGTGTGTTGGTGTGGGTTTGTGTGTGGGTGTGTGGTGTGTGTGTGACAAATTATGAGAAACTGCATAAAGACAAATTATCCCTCCCTTTTTTGAAAATTGAAATAGGTATGTATCGCCCCGGCGTGCGCGTGCGCCTGGTTTTGGGCTGAGAGGAACCAAAAGAAATTCCCCTTCTCTTCTCTCTGTCTGTCGTCGTCTTCTGTCTTTAGTTGTCTTTTCGTCTGTTGTCTTCCTCTCTCCCTTTTCTCTTCTCTTCCTCTCTCCTTCTCCTCTCTTCACCGGGGAAACGGGGTAAAAAGAATGAAGGGTATTAAATTTTTTCATCTGAAGGCAGTGTTTAAAGTGAAAGCATAAAAGTGTTTTTTTTTTTTTTTTTTTTGAAAAATATTGTTATCGTTTTTGCTGTGGATAATTCTATATTGATTAGCCTCGCCCGATTTTCGGGGAATTTTGACTTTCCCATTTATGTTTTTTGGGTTTTTGTGTAACAGATTTTTTAATAGTTGTACATGTAAATTTGTTTCTATTTTACCCGTTATATTAGGATCTTGACTCAACTTTTTTAATATTAGGGATATGTCAGCGATATTGTGTAAACGAATTGGCCCCGCAGGGAACTGCCTTAAAGAATCCCTACACTTAAAAAAAAAGAACGAAATCATGAATAGTCTTAGAGTTCTTTCAATTTTTTGCGACAGAAAAAAAAACTCTGTATATTTTTTGCAAAGACACTCAGTTTATTTCCCAAAGTGAGACGACTGCAGGCGGAAATCTAAACAAAATCTTAAATAAATGTTAGCAAAACCGCCAGAGAAGTGGACAACCGAGTCACAAGACTTGTCTATTTCTTAGACTTGTCTTGTGACTCGTTTGTCCACGTTCTCTAGGCGGTTCGTAAACATTTATTTAAGATTCACTCAGTTTAGTCAATCAAGGGGAACGTCAAATCAGAGCGGAATGGGGTTATGAGTGTGTATACGTTTCCCAACAATACAAGGGCTAGAGGAGTGGGCTATTTTGCTGAATAACAATCTTTGAATTTAAATCATAAAGACTATAAAGGATGACAATGGAAATTATGTAAATTAGTATGAATGCAATGGGAAAAGACATAGTTTAAAGAAATATTTACGGTCCAATAGAGTTTGAACCATCTTTTTTCATGAATATACAAAAGAAAATCGAAGAGAGTAAAATTCAGGATGTAATTATTGGAGGAGACGGGAATCTAAGTTCTTAACCCTCATTAGACTGTTAAAATTACAAACATGTCAGCAACCCCTAAAGCACAAGTAATGTTTATAACATGATATCTGATCTTGAACTTGTTGACGTTTGGGGCGAAGAGTTCAATCCAGAACTTCAAAGGTATAGTTGGAAAAGGGTTTTTAAATCCAGTACAACAAAAGTCGTCTAGACTTTTCCTTGTATCAGACTCGCTGTTTACATATGTAAAAAGAAGCAGACATTGTATTATGGTCATAAAGTGACCATTCTCTCATCAATACCAAACTTAATATTTAGAACGGAAGAAAGGCAAACAGCTTATGAAAATTCAACTCTTCCCTTCTTAAAGACCCAAATATGTAGAACTAGTCCATGGAACTGTTAAGTAAAATAAAAGAACCCAAAACGCAGCATTTCCTTACAAACGGGAAAGTTTTAAGTTTAAATTCCTGATGATCAGATTCAATTTACAATATCAGACCAGTTATTCTTAGCGTCCTTTTCATGGAAATAAGAGCCGAAACTATATCGCACAGCATAAGAGAAAAGAAAAGACTAACAAATTAAGGAAAAAAGACCCGGTAAGAGGAAATTTCAGTTTTGGAAAATAACTTATGTATTAGTGAAAATGATAAACAGTTATTAAGAACACGAGGAACGAGGGTGGATTAAATCAGAAAAAAGAAAAAAAGAAGGGGTAATTATTAGATCAAAAGCAAGATTGGGCTACACTGGGTGAGAAAATAAGTAAATATTTTTTGTTCCCTGGAAAAAAGACATTTTGTTAGTAAACAAATGACAAAGCTCACACAAAGCAAGGTTGATGTACTGTCAGAAACTAAAGATTGTTGAAAGAAAACTAAATATTTCTCTGAAGAACTATAAAAACAAAAAAGAAAAGACAGAATTAGATATTTAGTAATTACGTTACAAAGTAAAAAACTAACGCAAGCAGAAGGTGAAATGGTAGAAGGTCACCATAACTGTAGAGGAAGCATCAAGGGCTTTGAAAAAAACATGCAGAATGACAAAAGTCCAGGAACAGATGGAATAACAGTTAACTTTCTAAAATTCTTCTGGAAACAGTTGCGCTGTTTGAAAGGAGAATTATCAATTACACAAAAGGAAGGCATCATTATATGCTTACCAAAAGAGATAAACCAAAGGAATATCTAAAAAAAAAAAAAAAAAAAAAAAAAAAAACTGGGGCCAAAACGTACTTAATGTTGTTTACACAATTGGATCATCGTGCATTGCAAAAGAATCGAGTCAGTCTTGCCTAAACTTAATAATGAAGATCAAACAGGATTTGTACCTGGGAAGGTATATTGGAGATAATCTTAGGACAATTTATGACCCAATATACTATCTTGAAAGAAAATCAGTTTCTGAGTTTACTCGTTTCGATTGGGAAATTTGAAAAAAGCATTCGATTGGCCGTATATGAATGAGGTATTAAAAAAAATGGGTTTGGTGAGTTGTCCGTAACTGGATTTCGTCTTTTACGCGAACTTCGGCATACGTAACTGTAAATGGTAAAAGTCAACAAGCTTGAAAATCCAAAGAGGCTGTCGTCAGGGAGACCCAATTTCTCCATATTTGTTTGTTTTATGTGTAGAATTACTAGCTTTGTAAAATAAGGGGAAGATACTGATATAAGAGGTATAAAAACAGCAGATACAGAATTCAAGATAAGTCAGTTTGCAGATGACACCACCTTTTACTTTAGAAGGTGACAGACGTTCATATGTAAAATTGTTTGATAACTTGATGGTTTGATGCCATCTCAGGTTTTAAATTGAATTATGAAAAGACTCTAAAACGTATGGCTTGGCAGTAAGAAAAATTCGAAGAAACTTATTTAAACCATAAACAGATGAAATGGAACCCACATACATTTAAAATTACTGGGGCTATGGTTTTCTAATTGATTTGTCAAAACATGGTTTGAAATAAACATGGGAGACAAACTCTTCGAAGTAAAAAAAAATTATTTAAAATTTTTGTTACAAAAAACAAAAAACACCTTCGGGCAGATTTAGCGGTTACTAAAATCCTTAATCCTTTCAAAGCTTACCTTTTTTTGGATATTTCCCTTCCAATCCGCCAGACACCTCAATCAAGAAAATTCAGAAAATTTTGTTTTGAGTTTGTATGGGAAAATAAAATGGACAAAATCAAAAAGCAAATATTCAGTGCACAATACTGAAAATGGGAGGGATAGGTATTCCAAAAATTGAAGAATATATAAAGGCATTGAAACTAATGTGGATAAGGAAAATACTAACCAAAAAAAAAACAAAATGGGTTGGTAATGTTGCTGTCAAATGTCCAGAATTAGAATCAGTTCATAAAATTGGAAATGCAGTTTTTTTTAGTTCAACTAGTTCTAATGACTTCTGGAGAGATATTTTCGGCGCATATAGTCAAATTTTTGTAATCACGTAAAATTTAAATGAAGGGCCATGAACTTGAAATCGGGAGCCCTATCCTACAAAGGGAAAAATTTCAAGTTTGCCAAACAATACGTTTCATTACAAGAAATGGACACAAAATAATATAATCTAGTGAAGGATTTATGGATGAAAACCCAGCAATTTCCTCCCCTTTTAGATCGTTTTTCCAAAAAGTCGGAACAAAAACAAACTTTTTAGAATACACAAGTTGTATGCAATCAATAATAAAAAAAAAAATCAGAGAAGTAGAAATATCCGTTTTCAGATATTGTAAATTGGAACAAGTGAGTAAACCCCGTACAGTTGATAGTTAATGTACAAAGAGGATAAAAAAGGTTTATAACTATGAATTGCTTACAGAAAAAAATTGAAATATTAAATATCAAGCCTTTCATGCTAGGGAAAAGACATTCGATAATACACCGATTGATTGGGAAGTAGTGTTGAAAAAAAAAGAAGGAAAATAAAGAAGTTAAATTAGAATGGTTTTTTCAAACCAGAATATACTATAGAATTCTGGTGACAAATAATGTCTGAAGCAAAATGGGCACTGCTAACAGAAATTTGTGTAATTTCTGTCAAAAAGAGAAAAATAACAATAGAACACTACTTATTTACCTGTCAGCATTCATGTCTTTTTTGGCGGAATTAGAGAAACGTCATGAAAGAAAAATGTGGAAACTGCAAAAAATCTTCATTTAAAACTTTGAAGTTTTCCTCTTCCGCACAGGAGATAAACAGTAAAACTGATTTAAAGTATTTGACCTTATTATTTTGTTAGGAAAATTTCTGTATACAAATGCAGGAATAAACAAAACAAAGCCAAATTTAAACATGTCTTTTTGAAAGAATTGCATATCAAATACAAGATAGAAAAATATGCCATGATTTAGAGATGAAGCAATACGAGTTCCAAACAAAATGGTTTTCCATACACCAGTTTTCTCAAAGTATAATTTTTCCTTAACTTTTACTGTGCATTCCCCTCCATAAAAATAAAAAAAATCATATCTAAATTTTCCGACTAAAAAGTTTACCCTTTTGCTTTTGTTTTTTTTCTGATTCAAAAAAGGTAGTGATTTCTTCTGCTACAAAAAATGTTAAAACTCGTGATGATAAGCCCTGCTCTGATTCTTCTGGGTGCCCATTTAGCACTGCAAAGTAAAGGAAAAGTTCTTGAAAAAAGAGTTTAAAATCGAAATATTTTTGTTTAAATTGTTTGATATAAAACCAACTTTGTTGTCTATGGTTTTTCCCTCTCTGTGGGGGGTGTGTGATCGCGCGTCGTATATATATATATATTATAATTTAAAAGAGAGAAGGAGAGAGAGAGAATGGTATTTGGGATCAGGCAATCTTAAAAACAGTGCTCAACCAGTGGGGGCGACATTTTTTATATTAAAGAAAGTTAAAATCGCTTCTAAAAAATCTACAATTTTTTACGTGTGCGGTCGTCGGATTGATGGCTTGTGTTGCCAGTGCCACGTTAAATATAGCTAGTGGTTTGCTGTTGTTTTTTGTTACATGTTTTTTCTCAGGTGTGGTTTTTTCGCTGATGGGAATTCCATCGTGTTGCATTTTTAACCATTTCGTTCTAACATTTAGAGTTGCCCGTGGTTTACATGTATAAGTATTTCTCTTTTGGGGCTGATTGATTTTTTTGAAAGTTGTTGTTGATGTGTTTTTTTTAAAATTTTAAAAGATTGTTGTAGTCTATGTTTTTTTTTTTAAGTTTCCAAAGTATTTATCAATTTGTTGGTTTTTGTATTTTTTCTTTGTTGAAAGATTGTTTAGGGTTTTGGGCATTTAGTTTTAAATTTGGGTTTTCCGTGATTCCTACTATGATTTTTTTGCGTTCTTGTGTTACAGTGGCTTGGTACACAAGGTTAAAAAGGGGCATTTGTTGCTTAGGGGGCACTGTTTTTTTTGGTACAGTTCAGTTTTCCCTTTTCTTACCCTCCTTTTTTTCTGTGCTTTTTTCATTTTGTTTGTGAATCGATGGCATTTTAAGGTTGGGATACATAAATTTGATAATTTGTGTTGTTTTTGTTAAATACTTGAATAATTTATGGTCTTTTGGGAAAGTTTTTGTCAAGATTTTAAAAAATTTTCTTTCCCTACATTTTTTTTTAACTTTGAATCAATGGGGATTGTACCAAAGATACCCTTTCCTGTTCTTTCTGATTTTTTTGAATCATTGTCTGGATCGTTTTTTTAGTTTGTAATTTACCCACTTGTAATTTTTCCCCAAAAGCCATAAATTATTCAAGATATTCAAAAAAAAACAACACAAATTATCTATTCATGTATGCCGAACCTTAAAATGCCACGATTCAGCAAAAAAAATGAAAAAGCAGACAAAAAAAAGGAGGTAACAAAAGGGAAAATCTTGTAACGCCAAAAAAGAACAGTCCCCCCAAAGAACAAATGCCTTTTAACAACATGTGTACCAAGCAATTTTAACATAAGAACGCAAAAAAATCATTTGTAGGTTCAGGGAAAAACCAAATTCAAAAAAAGATTCAAACCATAAACAATCATTAAACAAAGAAAATAAAAAAAACCAAACAGAATTGATAAATACATTTGGAAACTTAAAGAAAAAAAAATTGACTACAAATATCTTGGAAATTTTAAAAAGGCAGATCAACAAAACATTTCAAAAAAATGCAAACTATGCCAACAGAGAAATACATTTAAAATATGTAAACCCCAGTTGGGGAATCTAAATGTTAGAACAGAATGGTTAACAAATTTAGCACAGATGGAAGTTCTATCAGGGGAAAAAAACCCCCACTGAGAAACAATTAGCACGGAAAAAAAAACCAAAACCCCTAGCTTTAAAAATATACGTGGCATGGAACACAATCATACATCTGACGACCCCCGCGTGAAAAATTTTTTAATGTTTTTAGAAGTTTATTTTTTTAATTGTTTTAATATAACAAATTTTATATTTTTTTAAAATATATATATTATTTTAAAATTAATGTGTGTTATTCCCTTTGATTTAGCGTTTTGTTCGTTTTTTGCATTATTTGTTTGCTTTTTTCTAAAATATTTGCTGAGTTCGTGCTTTTTTTTTTTTACAATGCTTTTTACAATTTTTTTGCAGTCTTTCTTCCCTCGATTACTTGAGGGTTGCTGAAGTGTATGTCATGTATGTTGATAATGGACTGACTTCGTGTAATTGTCTTTTTTTGTCCATCTCATTGTAGGTTTTGTGGTGATATGTAAAATGTATGAAAATTTGAAATTAACCTTCATTGAAAGGGAAAAAAAAAAGGTATGTCACGCATAGTCTTTAAATCATCTTTATTTATTTCTTTTTAGTAATCCCCCCCCCCCCACCCCCACCCCCCCCTTCCCCCCAAATCTAAGCCCTTGTCAAACCTGAAATAAAAATTCTTCGTGATCTTCGTATACTTAACTCTAAAAAATTGGTTCCATCAGTTTTTGTGAAATGTTGAAAAATTTTCTTTTTAAAATATGTTTTTTTATCCTTTTTTTTTTGCTCTTTAGTCAGAGAATTCGTTCAAAAATATTGTTAGTGGCGGTCACATTTTTGTTGATGATTCTGTTTTTGGAATAACCCAAAAAGTATACCCCGAAACCCTTTTGTAACAAATATTAAATAGGGACATAGAAGGTTTTTTGAGTGTCAAAGTTCTTGCCCCAGATTATGAAACCTTCTCAGTTAGACTAGTCCTTTTTTAAGTGTATCAGTACTTTAAAACATGTTTAAATCAAATTCTTTAGATGTACTTGTGTTGTATAGTATTTTGAAAGTTTTTAACCATTCTCGTGTACTTTCCCGGTTTTAAGTACTTGCTTAGTCATTGCAAAGAGTTATCTTGGTAGTATCTTAAAAGCCCGAAGAAACTTCAATTTTCCCCGAAAAGTATTCAGTTCATCAACGAATTATTAAATTTGCCAGCGGAAATTTTGTGTGTAATCTCTGTACGATTTTTTTTCTCTCCCAACTTGGTTTTGTCAGTCCTTTAATATCAAATCCCAAATTTTTCCATTAAAAAAGACAGAAACCCCACCCTTGTTACAAAGTTTAAAAGCTTCATAATGGTGTGAAAAAACTGAAAATATACATCGTGTTCTTACCTCCCTTTTTCTGCGCTTATCCCCCCCCCCCCCCCCAACACACAACACACACAAACAACAACACACACACACACACCACCCAAAACCCAAACAACACAAAAACCCACAATTTCTTCATTGCTTTGTCTTTAAAAGGGGTTTAAATATCATTTTGTGGAAAAACACGACCAAAAAATTCAGTGCTTGTGTTTGAGCTCCTTTCCTGCTTTAAATATGTTTGAATCCCAGCAAGATTTGAAATTTAGTACTTTTAATTTTTTTTAAACCCGGTTCCCCATTTAAGCAGTACCCCCTCTCATCTGATTATTTCGTTACCCCTTTTTTTGGTTGTGAACAATGTTTTCTAATTTCAGCATAAGGTGACAAAAAAAAAAAAAATAAAAAAATTGATGGTGACTCATCTCTGCAATGCTTAAGGGGAAAATTGAGACAAGTAAACAAAATAAATAACGGAGATGTAATGTTGATCTTGAATAGCTATCTTTATTCGGACGATTATAAGCCCCCTTTCTTCCTTAAAATTTTGAGAAATTTTAAAATTTAGCATTTTTTTTAACGGGTTTCCCCTTTCCTAGTATGGATGATAACCAAAAAAACAGTCATCGGGGGTTTTTAAGTTAAGTGCGTGTCAATTCTTGTAAAAGCAAAGATTCATTTTTCTTCCCAAAAGTGTATTATGAAGGACAACATGTGCATTCAAACATTTCTGTTATTTCTGATTTATACTTTAATATTCAAATTAAAAAGTCCATGTTTTTACGCGGTTTCGTGGTTTTAAGGGGTTCGTGTTCTGTTAACGGCAGCGCAGCAGCAGCAGCAGGTTTTAGTATTTGAGTAGTAGTGTAACCGCAACAGCTGGAGAAGCACTCTCAAAAACAGCGCAGATTAGCGGGAAAGA
>JAMYXO010008485.1:2500-10784 GCA_033310375.1 Conus canariensis
CAACACCACACACACACACACACACCACACACAACATGACAACACACACACACACACACACACACACACACACCACACACACACCACGCACGCACGCACGCAACCACTCACACAAACACACACCCACACACACACAAAAGCAAAACCCCACACACAAACACACACCACCACACACACACAAACCCCACAACACCCCACAAAGCAACGCCAAACCCAAACCGCAAACCAAACCTCCCCTAAAAAACCCTTTCAGTCAGCTGACGCCCAGTGACGCCATCCGCAAACAGCGGTTCTCAGGTCAAGGAGGGCGCCTGGCCGGACGTTTCCGTAGGCCCGTTAAAACCAAATGGGGTGTGTCCCTGTCACACATGGAAAACGCCTCATGAACACACTTGACCCCCAAACAAAAAAAACGGTGGAAGATCCCAAAACGAAACCCACAACAATTCCTGCCCTTCAAGAAAATGACTTACACAAAACTTTGATGTTTTAAAGAAAATTTTAAGGGGATTGTTTTGACGATCGGGATTTCTCTCTTCTCTCTCTCCCCGTCTCTCTTCTTCCTCTCTCCTCTCCTCTCTCTCTCTCTCTCCCCTCCCCTCTCTTTTCATTTTATTTTATAAGGCTTCAAAAAATTTTTAGAAAAACGCGAAATGTTTTTGGGAATATCCCGTTTTTAATTTGGGGCCGCCTATTCTTTTTTAAACAAATTGTTTTTTTGGGTTTACTTTTTTATATTTTTTTTCTGGGGTTGTTTTCTTGCTCATTTTTTTGTTTGTTTTTTCCTTGAAAAATTTGAAATGTATGATGTTCACACCCCCCTTTACAAGAGGCCGGGGCCTTTTTTGGGGAAATAAATTCATCCGCCCAAAGACCCGTCTCTCTCTCTCTCCCCTCTCTCCTTTCTCCCCTTCTTCCTCCTCTCTCTCTCTCCCCCCGGGAACCAACACCAATACGGGTCCAAATTTAAAGTGTCCCTGCGTCTGGGAGATCAGAAACGGGGGCACCACTAAACCCCCCGAAATGACTGGGCAGTGCAGGGCATCCTCTGGTGAGTTGTCATAAAGACCTGACACCCCTGCCTTTAGACTGCGGCGGGAGCCTCAGCAGGACCGGGCTGCCGGGTTGCCGATGGGTTGGTAAGGATGGAGCCCCCCCCTCCTCATATGACATGATAAGACAGAAACTTCTAAAAACCTGGGGGCCTTTCTCACCCCCCACAGGGGAAAATCACAACCAAAAAAGCCTCCAAAGAATAATCCAGGGAAACGATGCCCCTTTCAGTGTATAACCTTTATAAAGCACGCCCCCCGATTTCTACATAGAAAAATAAATAAAAAGATAAACATTTTTAAAGTTTTAATCTTCCCAAAATTTAAAGACTTCCCCGCCCCTAAAGGATATCATTTGGGAAAAGGGGTTTAAAAGTGTGTGTTTCCCCTTTGTAAAACACGACACAACCCGCACCCAAAAAAAATATTAATGGGAAAAAGGGTTTTTTTTAAATTTATGTATAACCAGTTTTCCCCCCCCCCCCCCCCCCAAAAAAAAAAAAAAAAAAAAATCAAGGGGAAAAGGAAACCTTTTTTAAAATACCTTTAGTAGTATAATCTTTGTTTTATTTAATCATTTTGCTGACTATAAACAAAAGACTGCCCTTCTTCATCGAACAATTTTTTCATAAGGCAAAAACCAAACCCCTTTGAAAATAAATACTTATTTTTATCTGAACCCACACCCACACACACACACACACCACACACACAACACAACACACCACACAAACACACACACCACAAGAAAGACAAAGGGATAGGGGGGGAGAGGGGAGGGGGGACAGGTGAAGAGAGACAAAACATAGACGGGGACATAAAAAACAATGAGACAGAGAGACAGACAGACAGACAGATAGATAGCAGACCAGACAGAAACAGAGAGAGACAGGAGATAGAGAAAAAGACGAGAAGATAGAGACAGAATGAGACGAAAATGAGACAGACAGATAGACAACCGGGAGGCAACAGACAAGAAAAAGACAGACACAAAAACAACAGACACCCTAACACACAGACAGAAAAAACCCGGACTGAGACCCACCCAAAAAAAAAATAAGGCAGCTGAAAAACAGAACCCCCCCGAACTATCACGAATCCCGACCCATACTAATCCCCCAAAAAACCCCCCCCCCCCCCCCCCCCTAACCAAAAACCCCCCCCCCCCCCCCAAAACCCCCCCCCCCCCCCAAAAACCCCCCCCCCCCCCCCCCCCCCCCTCCCCCCCCCCCAAAACTTTTTTTTCCCCCCCCCCTTTCCCCCCCCCGCCCCCGGGGCCCCCCCCCCCCCCCCCCCCCCCCCCCCGGCCCCCCCCCCCCCCCCCCCCCCCGCCCCTTCCCTTTTCCAAAACCCCCCCCCCCCCCCCTTCGCCCCCCCCCCCCCCCCCCACCCCCCCCCCCCCCCCCCCCACCCCCCCCCCCCCCCCCCCCCCCCCCCCCCCCTCCGGGCCAAAAACGCCGCCCCCAGCGGGGCTTTCAAAAAAAACCCCGGCCCCCCGCACCGCCCCACCCAAAAACCCCCCCCCCCCCAAAAAAAACCCCCCCCCAAACCCCCCCCCCCCCCCCCCCCCCCCCCATCCCCCCCAACCCCCCCCCCCCCCCCCCCCCCCCCCCCCCCCCCCCCCCCCCCCCCCCCCCCCCCCCCCCCCCCCCCCCCCCCCCCCCCCCCCCCCCGGGGAAGGGAAATGGCATCATGTGAAGTGTTGACGCCTAATGGCATTTTGACCCTGCCGCAACATGACTGCTGAAAGGGTTGAACCCGTTTCGCCCTCGTTGGCACCACAGATATACAAAACTGCTGGCCCTACTTCGTTCGTTAATCGGGGTAACTCCAGGGGCTTTACAGGAAGCCCTTTTGGGGGGAATGTCCAGTTAGAAAACGGAAGTTTTCCCTTTTTTTTCATATCTACACAACATTTAAAACAGTGCGAAAATCGAGTTCGCAAGTTTGAGAGAGGGAAGAGAGAGAAGAGAGAGAGAGAGAGAGAGAGAGAGAGAAGAGAGAGAGAGAGAGAAGAGTCCCCAAAAAAAAAGGGGAGGACCGGGGGGATGGGGAGGGGGAGAGAAGAAAGAGGAAGGGGAGGGGGGGAGGGGAGAAAAAAAAAACCCACAAAACAAAAAAAACAAAACATTCTTTAAACTAATACAAAAATTAAACAGACTAGAGAAAGAGAAGAAACCCAGCGGAGGGGAGGGGGAGAGAGAGAAAGAGGAGGGGGAGGGAGGGAGGGGGAGAAAAAGACAACAACAGACAGACAGAACTTCTTTAAATTTTGACCAAGATTAGACGGGTCTGCTTCACATCCATTTCACACATGTCTAAACCTTTTTCCCCCAAAACCGTGCTTTCCCCCCGACCCAACACATACACTTTTCCTCTCCCCTTCTCTCTCCTCCTCTCTCTCCTCCCCTCCTCTCTCTTTTCCTCTTCTCTCCCTCCCCTCTTTTTTTTTCACCCCCACCCACCCCTCCCTCCCCCCCCTCCCTTCCTGCTCGCCCTCCCTCTTTGTCGTCTGCGTCTGTCTTATTCTGTTTCTTTAGTTAAAAAAGGCACTAAAATGCCAGGACTCTAAAACAAACGCTCACATTAATAAAGGCTGAACAAAAAACTGTTCTAAAACAAATACACACTAATCATGTCCAAATCAATCAACAAAAAACCAATTTTTTTCTAAGAATTAAAAAAAAACCCCGCAAGATCACGAAGGTGGACCATCTCCAAAAAAGCTCTTGATAAAAAACCTAAAGGGAAAAGTTTCGTTTTTATTCCGCAACACTAAAATTTAAAAAAATAAGTTTAATATGTTGTAAAATAGTAAAATAAGTTGTTCACGCTGAGCATTTTTTTTAAGGGCCTTCGTTTTTTTAAAAGGGACAAAAGAGTAAAAAAAAAAAAAACAAATCAGGGGTGTACCAACGCGTAGTCGGTAGAACACCCCTCTGGCCGGTTCTGTACCGGCATACCGTTTGCAAACAACGGGGAAGTCCCAAACCGTGAACGAGGGCAATCCGGGCCCCGTTACGGGCACGTCTTCCCACGCCTTGATATCTGGGGGAAAAGCGAAGAAGGGGCAGATAAGAGAGAGAGAAGAGAGGGGAAGAGAGAAGAAAGAGAGAAGAGAAAAAAGAAGGTACAACAATCGACAAGAGAGAGGAGACAGAGAGAGGAAAAGGGGGGGGGGGCGTGGAAAAAGAGAGAACAGACAGACAGACTCCTGAGAGAAGAGAGAGAGGTCAATAAGAGGAGAAAAGGGGGGTCAGGGAAAAGAGAGAGAGAAAGGAGAGAGACAGCAGACAGCATACAGACTCCAAGAACGACAGACAGACAGACAGACGACGTCCATGAAGAGAGAGAGAGAGAAGAGAGAGACACACACACCCCACACACGACGACAGACAAACCGAAATTCTGAGAGAGAGGGAGGGGGGGGGGAAGAGACAGGAGAGGGAAACCCAACAACAGACAGAATAAGAGAGACAGATAGAGAGAACGATGTCCTCAAAGAAAAACAGACAGACAGACAAAACCAAAAACATTCGCTTAACCGTGTCTTGAATGCAAAAGGGTAATTTAAAAAATCACGCGTACGAGAAATCCCGGACAGAGCCCTGACAAGACCCTGACCTTCATCTGCGGTTGCAGGCAAGTCAACGTTAAATGTCCAATTCCGATTTTAAGAAGGCTTACTAAAAAATCTGTGATCCAAACAACAAATTCTTCCTTTTTCTGCGACGCAGGCTGAAACTCCTGCGGACCCCCCTGTGTAGGAGGGATTTTTGGGGAAACCCCGGGGTTTTTTTTTTCTAATCCCGCCATTAAGGCAACCATACTACAACTTCGGGAAGGGCTTTTATGTTAACGGTCTCCATCCCAACGGCCAAACTGCCTTTCCCCTCTTCCAAATTTTGGTGAGGGGGATTTTACGCGGTACAAGATGACACACAACCGTTTTTATAGTCTCATTCGAAGGACGTGGGGAAAAAAGGAGTCAAAACCCAAATTTTAACCCCCAGAGAAAAATCCCCCGAATCGAAACGGCCCGGCGGAGATTCGAACCCGCAACCCAAAAATTTACGAGTTTCGGCGCACAAACCACTGACATTCCCCCCCCTCCCCCGTATCCAATTTTCCTTTAAAAAAACCCCCAAGCCGAGGTGAAATTTTTTGTATATTGTAAATGTATGTAACCCCAATAATTGTAAATGTATATTTGAGCAAGTAAAAGCGTGGGGCTTGTTGAGCCATTTGTCGTAAAATTTAAATGAAGAAACTGAAACAAAAAAAAAGTTAAAACCACCCCCCCTAACTTCTTAAAACTCAACCCAGGATCAAGCTTGGCCCAAACAAATTTTCCCCCACGAAAAAACGTAGGTCCCTTCCCACCTTTTGTCTGCCCTTCACGGCGCGGGGGATTTGTGAGGATTGCGATGTTTTTGTTGTTTTTTTTTTTTTCCCCCGTAGTGGTGAAACACAAATTTTTCCTTTTTTTTTTCCAAAATTTTTTTAAAATTTTCTTTTTTTTTGGGTTTTTTTAATTTCTTTTAGGAACTCCGGGAGAAAGCAAGAAAATGAAAATTCCCCCCCTAGGAAGAAACACACAGAAAAATTTTTCCCATGTGGTTTTGGTGTGTGTTGGTGGGTTGGTTGTGTGTTGGTGTGTGCGGCGGCGTGCGTGCGGCGGCGTGCCGTACGGGGGTTGTGTTGGTTTGGCGCGCGCGCGCGCGCGCGGTGATGGCAAGAATACAAGAGAAACACTTCGAAATTTAAAACGTTTCAATATTTGAAATCTGAAATTTTCCATGAAACATTTATTTCGAAACTTAAATTTCGTAAACAGCCATTTTTCCAGGGTACAATCTTTATAATCTTGCTGAACAGTTCGGGCGGGCCCCATCATTTATTTTGTTTTGAATTCACCCCCTTCCCATCGGGTTCAATCTTCGGTTGTTTTGTTGTTGTTTTGTTGTTGTTTTTTGTTGTTGTGTTGGTTTTGTCGTTTTTCATAACCTTGCTGACGAAAAATCAACAACAAAAAACGCAAAAAACATAAACAGCTGGTGGGGAAAACGATGGTTTTGGTTTACCAAAAACTGAGGGGGTGGCGATCTAAAGTACGGAAGGTTACAGGCGAAAAAAACAAACAAACTCATCATCATTTTTTGTTTGAAAAACAATCATTCCCCGGGGAAAACAAAAAACCACTGTTTTCATGTCAGAGGGGTTAACTTTTGCTTCTTATTCAGATTTTCGCTACAATATCGCGTATAATGTAATTCCATGAAAAAAAAGAATTAAACTCGCAAAAAAGAATAAAGACAACCAGAACAAAAACATCGTTTTTAACACAAGAGGTTTATACAACTGCCAGAAAAAACGCCATATTAGTCTTTTCAAAAGGGAACTGTCGCCAAAAGGGTTAAATTTTCTATTTTTTGACTCAAAATGCAGTGCTTTTAACGCCAGAAAAATTACAGCTTATACTATACTATCTCTGCCTTTCCCCCACAAAAAACAGTTCACACTAAAACAAATTGTCTACGGTTTCACGGAAGAAAGTACTGTAATCCTTTACTTTTGGACATTAACTTTCCAAAAATACCCAGAGCCTTGGCCTCACCCCAACCCTAAACCAAAATGCGGGCATAGCCCAGGCCAAACCCGACGGTATCTGTTCTTGTCAAAACCACAGGATGGGGAGCTGGGACTTTACTTGAAAAAGCATTTGTTAGCCAGGCTGGAAAGGCCCGTTCCTAATACGCAGAGCCTTTTATGCAATGGGACCTTGGTGATTTTTCACACACCCAGTGTCACGCCACTAGGGGGAAAGTGTTTTGGGAAGACGCGGGGGAAACTGACTGAAAGCGTTTTGGGGGGACCAAGCAACCAAGGGAACGTCCCTCTCTCTCTTTCTCTCTTTGTCTGTCTGTCTGTCTGCTGTCTGTCTGTCTGCTGTCCTCTCCTCTCCCCCTCTCTTTTGTCTGTCTGCTGTCGTCTGTTCCTTTTCCTCTCTCCTTTTCCTCTCCTCCTCCTCTCCCACTCCTCTCTCTCTCTCCTCCCCCTTTTAAGGTCATCACCCTTACATGTTTTAAAGGAGGAATATACTCATCAACTTTTTTATGTATTTTTGAAGACAGTGTGTTAAAAGTTTGTAAGTTTTGTCG
Source organism: Conus canariensis (assembly GCA_033310375.1). Taxonomy (NCBI): domain Eukaryota; kingdom Metazoa; phylum Mollusca; class Gastropoda; order Neogastropoda; family Conidae; genus Conus; species Conus canariensis. The sequence continues at coordinate 9,714 of JAMYXO010008485.1, forward strand.
TTAGTCATGCTATGGCAGTTTATTCCTTAGTGGGACAAGGGCCGGGGTGAAAAATAAAAGCATGTTTGCTTATCTGTTATCCTTGGAAAGAATTAAAACCATCAACACTCATCATCATCATCATCATCATCATCATCACTCCCTCCTCTCCCCTCTCCTCCCTCCTCTCCCTCTCTGTTGTCTGTTTGACCTTTGTCCTCTCTGTCACATACCCCCACACACCCACCCCACACACACCACACCACACAACACACACACCACACACACACCCTCTCTCTCTCTCCTCTCCTCTCCTCTCTCTCTGTCCCCTTTGTCCTCGTCTCTGTCTGTCTACTGTCTCTCTCTCTCTCCCTGTCTGTCTTCTGTTTTCTGCCTCTCTTTTTTCTCTGTCTCCTTCCCTGCTCTCTCCTCTCCCTCCCCTTTGTCTCTGTCTCTGCTCCTCTGTCCTCTCCCATTGCTTGTATTGTCGCGTCTGTCTGTCTTCTTCTCCGCCTCCCCCTCGTGCCCCTCTCCACTGCAGGTGTCCAGGGGACAGGACCAGGGGAACGAGGTGATTACAAGCGTTCAGTCTCCTTGCCGCGTGTGGGGAAGGGCTGGGGCACACCCTTAGGGTTACAAGGCGTTCAGTCTCCTTGCCGCGTGTGGAGGTCTTGGGGGACACCCTGAAGATGAAAGGCGTTCAGTCTCCTTGCCGCTGTGGGAGAGGTCTGGGGCACACCCCGGAGTGATGGGAAAAGGGGTTCAGTCTCCTTGCCGCGTTGGAGAGGGGCTGGGCACACCCGAAGTGCGATAAGGCTTCAGTCTCCTTGCCCTGTGTGGAGAGGTCTGGGCACCCCCTGAAGTGACGTAAGGCGTTCGTCTCCTTTCCGCTGTGTGGAAGGGCTGGGCAAAACCCCGGAGGGGTTTCAAGGCGTTCATCCCTTGCCGCGTGTGGGGAGGTCTGGGGCACACACGGAGTGAAAGACACTGACCCCCCAGCTCCATAATGAACACTTCCCACTTTTCCCCTTTCCACTTATTCCCCCTCTCCTCCCCCCCCCCCCCTCTTCTTTTTGTCTGTCTTCCTGTCTG
>JAMYXO010008486.1:0-10784 GCA_033310375.1 Conus canariensis
ACAGATATTTTGGGTATAATTTACGACTGTTTTACGATACTTTGCTTATTTGGATGAATATAACTTACCGGGGTTTTGTTTTAAAAGATTTCAAAAATTTTTGTTCGGAAAAATTGGGGAATTTTAATTTTAAAGAAGAGGGTTTGGGGTTTTAAAAATATATATCAAAGGGAATAAGGATTTTTTAAAAACTTTAATCGTGTTCTCATAAAGGGTCATCCAAACGGTTTTAACGTAAAAAAGTTTAGAAAAGGGGGACCCAATTTCCCCTATTTTTTTGGGTTTTATTTTAAAAATTCTAGAAATAAGGGCAGGGAAAATCCTGATATCCAAAATTACAATAAAGAGTAACAAAATTTCCAGTACCCGATATACAGATTCCTCTTGCGGGAATCTAAGTCTTTAAACTTTTGTTTCTATAAAATTTTGGTTTTTGGGTCCGGGTTTCGTATAATTTTGGGGTAAAAATTAAAAAAAGGCGGGGAAGTAAAAAAACGAAAATCCGAATTTAACATTTTAACTTCGAGGGGAATCCAACCCAAAATTTCGAATACTTGGGAGGTTTACAATGTTTTTGAAAAGTTTAAATATTAATTTTTCAGAAAACTACCATTTTTAAGTACTTTTTTTAAATAGGGGTAAAACCCAGTAACCCTTTTGGGCAATTGCAATTTAAAATCCATAATTTTCAAAACGACTCATTTTGGGATTTTCTCCCAAAACCTCCTGATTCTTTTTCAAATTTTTCAACAATATTTTATCAATTTGTCTGAATAAAAAACCGACAAAATGGGTCAAAAAATAGCTCACAAAAGTAAAAAAGGTTATTGGGCCCTTTCCCATTAAAACATTCGTCACATCTCAATTTATCCTGATTCGCAGGGCGAAAAATGGGCCCAAAAGAAAGATTTTTACTTACTAACCCAATTTCCAATTTTTTAAAAAATATGGCCCAAAATTTGTTCAAAATTACCTCAATAACCTTTTTTGAAAGGGCGTTCATAAACCTTTTTTGGAAGGACGCTTTTATCTATAAACTTTTTTTTTTTTTTTTTTTTACAAATCACCCAAAAAACCCCGCTAATTTCTTTCTGACCTTTTGCACAACAACCGAAATTTAAAAAAAAAATATATTTCTAAATACTGGATAACAAAGACGTTTTTTTATCTTTCCATTTTTTGAGAAAAGGACATTTTCTGTCCAAAGTTTTTTGGGGAAAAAAAAAATCAAACATTAATTTTCTACTTTGCTGGGTATAGTCACTATAACTCACATAAAAAATCTAATATTTTTTGAAACAAAAATTATTAAAACACCTCTTTAAGAAATTGTTCGCCATTCCCTAAACTCTAGATTATACAATATTATATTTTTAAAAAATTTTCAGCAAAATTTTTGACAAAAAGGATCAGAAAAGTCGGTTCGCATAACTGGAAATTTCTTCTTAACTACTAAAGTTTAAAAATAAAGTTGAAAGGGTTTAGCAGAAATTGCAAGTGTCTAACAAAATTTAACTTAAAAGAAATGGGGGTGGGTGTAATATAAATAGTTTTTTTGTTTATGTAAAAAGTAAATTTACCATATCTTTTGGGAAAAGTTTTATGTTCAACATTTGAATTCCTTCTGGTTTAATTAAAAAAAAATGTTCAAAACAGAAATATGAAAAAAAAGGGGCATCCTTAATATTTTTGGGCTTCGATTTGACTATAAATATTATGAATTTATATTTCATTATATTACTACAAAACTTTACGATACCAAAAATTTAGGGGAAACCTTCCAAAAAACAACATCTTTTTTGAAAAAAATTAAACTAAATTTAAAAAAATGGGCAACATAACATTTTAAGCTTATGTTTACCCCTTTTTTTTTAAAATACAACAACCCTTTTTTTCCCATTCTAAAATTTCGTGATTTTGTTAAGATTATGGGTATTTTTCCACATAATATACATACAAGCTACTATATTATAGGTAACCTTTTTCTTTTTTTTTTTAAGCTTTTGGTTTTATTTCCCCTTTAGACTTAACAATCCCCAAAATTTTTTTACAGATACTACAGATTCGCGCCGCGCCGCGCGCTTTTTTGGTGTTTGTTAAAAAATTTATAAAAATTTTAATATTTCATTAATATATCACACCCTCTTATATTATTTAAATTACCATTGTCATCTTAAAATCTCATCGGGACGTATTTATGTAGTATGGGGGTTTTTTTTTCTTCATTTTATGTAATTATTAAATTCATTATTCATGAAAAAATTTTTTAAAAAAAAAAAAAAAAAAAAAAAAAAGAAAAAAAAAAAAATTACGTAACAAGAAAACATTTTTTTTCAAATAAAATAAAAATACATAATCAACAAACTGACTAATAATAATTTTTGAAAGGGGGTGGTTTTGATAAAACATTTTTTTCAAATAAAAAAAAAATAATAAATAAACACCCCAAAACTAATATAAATTTGTGAAAAGCGGGATATTATATAACATATAATTTTTTAGGGAACAGCAAAGCAAAAAATAACATTAAAACATTTAAATAATCCCCCCACCCACTGACCAGGGAAAAAAAAGCACGTTATATGATGAAAACACACACCAGGGAGTATCACATTATGATTTTTTAATTTTTCCTTTAATTCGAAAATTGTAATTAGGGGGGGGATCTAACCCAAAAATAAAAATCCAAAAACTCACCCCTTACCTCCCCTCCCCCTCCCCTCAAAAAAAAAAAAAAAAAAAAAAAAAAAAAAGGGAAAAATCTTAATACATGGAAGCAAAATTGCCAATTAAGCAGCTATCACACAGCTTTTATTCTTTCCCCTAACGGGGGGATTCCCAAACACTGAAATCTCCTTATCAAAAAAAAAACCCTAAAAGGGTACAAATACCGAAAAATAAAATAAAAAAAAAAAAAAAGGAAAAGGGGGGGGGACAAGGGGGTGGACATTTGTGGGGGGGGGGGGGGGAGGGGAAGGAGGGGGAAGACGTTTTTTTGGCATCATTTTTCAGTCAATGGGGCCCTAAGGGGGCTTTTTTTTTTTCCTTTTTTTTGTTCTTTTTTTTTCCTTTTTCCACCCATTTTTTGGTCTTTTACAGGGCCCCTTTCCCAAAAAAAAAAAAAAAAAAAAAAAAAAAACAAAAACTGAAAAAAAAAATTCCCCTATAACTATTCGCTGATGTTCTCTTATAAATGGACATATTTTTGCTGATTTTAGGTTTTGGGGTTTAACAAATGTCTGATTTGTTAAAATTTTCTAACGGTGGTGACGGCACACTCACCGAAATTTTTCTTTTTGCAAAAAACAACAAATAAACAAAAGACTTAATTATTTTTCTTTTTTTTTCTTTTGTTTACACATAAACACCGCACACACACAAAAACACACACCTCTCCCCCCCCCTCCAAAATGCCCCCCCCCCCCCCCCCCTCCTAATATTTAACAAGGGTATTACAGTTAAAGACACTACCAAAGCAAAATTTATTTTAACAACCAAATTTCCCGATATACACACCCCTAAAGTATCTTTGGGTCCCAATTTGCTCGCTCCCTCCCCTTTCCCCTACCCAAAAGGGGGAAAACTTTTCCTCCTCACACCACCACCACCACACCCACCCACCAACACCCCCCCCCCCCCGCCCCCCCCCCCCCCCCCCCCAAACACACCAGAAAAGAGAAGAGAAAAGAGAAGAAAGGGGAAGAGAATCGTAGCAGACAAAAGCAACAACAAAAAGACGGTGTCTTTTCAAATAATTTAGGGGTTGTTACTGTCGTCTCACCATTGTCCCCCTTCCCCCCGCTGAAACCAATTTTAAAGCGAAAAAAATTTTTGCATAATCCCCCTCATTTCCACATTCCCCATTGCAACAGCTTAACATACAAAAAACGAAAGCGTGAAAGAAAGTCAGAGAGTGGACAACGAAAAATTTTTTTTAACCCGGGGTACCTTCTTTTTTTACAGAAACTTTTCCAAAACTGTGTTTTTATGTGTGCGTGTAGTATTTTTTGGAACGTATGGAGTGTTTTAGGCAGTGCACGCACGCAAAACATAACCACGTGCATTTTTTGAATCTTGGTGTTTTGGCTGCTTGGCGTGCGAGCGCGCGCGCCGGCGCGCGGTGTTTTCGCGCGCGGGCGTGGTAAATGCATGCATGTAAAGCCTCTTTATTTTTCCTCAGTTGCAATTTGGGTTTTCGAATTAAAATTTAAATTGGCAGCTTGGATTCCGTTTTTTGTTATAGATCTTAACACATCTTTTCAGTAATCACAATATGGTTTATTTTTGAAGTATATGTCTGCAATTTTTCTTTTCTAAAAATTCCAAAAAAGCAGTTTCTTCAAAAAAACAATTTTTTTGTTTAAACCCCACCCACCCAGGCCCCAACTACAGAGGAGTCGTTGGGGGAAAACCCGAGGACGCAGACGCAACCCCCCTCTCCATCTTCTCTGTCTGCACCGCCGCAGCGCTCACTTATGGAGTCCGGCCATTCTTTTGATGTTCTCATGCCATTTTTTCCCGCTGTCTTCCTCTTCCCCCCCGCCCTCGATGGGCCTTGCGATTGTTTTGGACAGACTGGTTTCGATTTTGTGCCCAAACCATATCACTTGCGTCCTTCACAGGGGAAAAGATTTTTGTATACAGCTAATACGTATTGAGACAATATGTACACCGGGTGACAAAAAACACTTTTTGAACTCTATAAGGAATATTGTATTTAATGACTCCATCCATCAAGAATTTGCAACGCACCCCCAAAACACCCCACCACACACACACCACACACACACAACACACACACACACACACTAACCACCAAAAGCACGCTCCTGCTCACGCACGGAAGAGAGAGAGAGAGAGGAGAGAGAAAAGAGAGAGGAGAGGGAAGAAAAAGGGGAGAGGGGGAAAAAAAAAAGGGGGGAAAAGGGAAAAGAGAAGAGGCCCCGGAAAAACAAAAACAGAGAAAGAAAAGAAAAACAGACAGACGGTGACGGAGACTCAAATTTAATAAAACCCTGTAACAACTTTGTCCCTATTTACAGCAGATCAAACCTTTCGACATTTTGACCTATGGTGAACCATGCTTCATTCCCACTCGTGTTAGGGGTGCACGGCTGGTTCCAATCTTCTGGGAAGGAAAACCAAAAGGGGCAGCCATTGTGTCGGAGTTCCTGAGGGGGGTTTTACGATTTGTGTTCTAAAGGAATCGACTCTCTGGAGACTGGAGGACCCTTAGCAAAAGAAAAACTCCCAGGCGGAAATCTAAACGAATCTTAATAAATTTAGCGAACCGCCAAGAGCAAACGTGACAAAAAAAGTCCAAAAACAAAAACACAACCCGCGTTTTCCCGACCTCTTTAGGGTCTCTTCTCGGGAAAGACAAAAAACAAATAGGACAATGAAAATAAAAATGAAGATAAATATAAATTCTTTTTAAATATCATTCATTCTTTTTTTAAATTTTATTTAATCATAAACCTTTTTTACAACTTCATAACATTACTAATGTTATTTTTACCACTACTTAATATACTTATCATTCTTTACAATACGACATTCCAGTTTACCATTTTCCAGCCTCCTGTACATCACATCATTACTATATATTAAAATCAAAATTATTAAGATAATTGTTAATAAATATATTATAATTATTAAATACCTATTAGATTCATTTTTCCCAGATTTATACCTTTCTATCTCCTTTCTTTTTTTCCTGCCCTCCCCTCTCCCTCCTCGCCTTTGGGTTGTTGTTGTTGTTGTTATTGTTGTTGTTGTGTTATTTTTGTTGTTGTTGTTGGTTGTTTTTTTTGGGTTGTTGTTTTTGTTGTGGTGTGTGTGTTGTGTGTGTTGTGTGTTGTGTTTTTAATCCCCTTAGTTTTATTTTAATACCTTTTAGTATAAAATACAATTTTTTAAAATTGTTGATTGTTTTTATCATTATTTTATTTTTTCACTATTATCTTTTATTTCTCGATTATTTTGTTTTTTGTTTTATTTTTTATTTTATTATTTTTCATTTTTTTTTAAAAATTTTTTTTATTGTTTATCTTTTATTGTTTTTTTTTTTTTGTTTTTTTTATTTTTTTTATATTTTTTTATTAAAATTTTTTTTTTTTACAGTTTATGTTTCATTTATTAATTATTATTTTTTCTTTCATTTTATTTTCCATTTAATTATTTATTTTATTTTTAATTTATTTATAATGATTACTATAAAATGTATTTTCTAAATATATTCCGGTATCCTGCTTGTATTACCTTTACCTTCACAATAGTGTTTAGCAGTATCATCATTAACACTATTGTTAGTATTGATCTTACCAATCCACTACCATTAACATCACCATCGCCATCGCCACTAAAACTGGTTGCACGGCAACTATGCTGTTTATGAATCCTCTAACCACTTCTCCTTTCTTCCCATACTACCACTGCTATTTTTGCCATATCATCACCAAAAATAGTAGTAATCCTTGTCTTAATGTATTGTTTCAATATTTTGACCTTTATTCGTATTCCCTATCAGTAATAAAATTTATCATCATTACTACCTGACTCACATCAATATCTTCCTTCTAACAGCCATCGTTGTCATTGAACGCCTACCTTGCGCTGAAGAGATCAAAGCTAAGTGACAAAAACTCGTTCAGTTTCATTGTCCTATTTGTAAGTGTCTTGCCTGAAGAAGACCTAAGGGGGTCGAAACGCTTTTGTTTGTCTTGTGACTCGTTTGTCTCTTTCCCTTTTTGGCGGTTCGCAAACAGTTATTCAAGATTTGTTTGGGGGTCTTGCTACCATATCTGTCTGAAGCACAGTGTACAGACTCACGGTTTTTCCTTTGCACGTGACAAAGGGTTATCTCCCCAGGCACTTGTGTGTCTTACATGGAACTTACAGCCTGAAGATGTCGGGGGACAGAGACCACTGTTCACAGGGATGAAACTTTTTTGTCTTTAAATATGTGCTCTTAGAGTGTCAGTTGAACACTCATTTTCCATAAGTTTTAAATTTGGTTAAAATGGTTCGGTAGTCTTATGACAATTCATGCCAGGGAAAAAAAAAAACGAAGAAAAAAAAAACCCCCAAAAACAAACAAACAAAGTTTAAGAAAAGCAGGACGAAAATACAAACTAAAAAGGGGGAAAAAGAAAAAATTTAAAAAAGAAAAGAAAGAATCAAATAAAAAAATGCAGATAAAAACGACTTCCCCACAGGAGGTACCATGGGTGTTACTAGATGTAAGAACAGAACAGAATAATAATGATTTGATAAGTCCCTCTGTATCAGGACCTAAGTACGCGTATTATCATTTCTTTTTCCTTTCGAAACGTCTTTAAAAAACATTTACATTATTTTACGGTTTTAGTCCACACAACACACACACACCCACACCCCACACACCACCCCCACACACCAACCCCCACACACACAAAGCCAAAAACCACACACCAAAAAAAGCACACACACACCAAAGCACACACACAAAGACACACAAAGAATGTGCCAAAACACGAATGGAAAGAGGAGGGAGAGAAGAGAGAGGAGAGAGGGGGAAGAATAGAGAGAGGATAGAGGAGAGAGAGGAGAGAGAGAGAGGGGGGGGGGGGCAGAAAAAAGGGTGGGCAGAGAGACAGAAAGACAGAAAAACAGGAGACTCAAGTACAGTTGAAATCAGCCAAAACCCGTTGACAACGTTTTTTGTCCGTCTATTTACAGTCGCTCTGCCTTTTACATTTTTTACCTATGGTGAAACCCAAATTCATTCCCCAAACTGTCATAATGGGGAAAACTGTGGTTCCAAATCAGTTGAGGGAAAAAAGAGACCCCAAAAAAGTCCATGTCCTTTGTGTGTGAGATGCACCCGATTGGTTATTGATTGTTTTGTTCGTTTACGGAACAGGCTCTCAAGAGGCTGGAGGGCTTAACTAAACCAATTACAGTGTCAACGTCAGACGTTTTTATTGCACGTGACAAAGGTGATTCCACCAGACATTGCTTCTTTCCATGGCAATCGGGCCAGAAACCTATTTGGGAAAAAAGAGCACTGTTCCAGGGATTTAAGCTCCTCATTTTTCTGAACAGGTCCCCTTTGGCTGTTTACGCAAAAACGTTTCAGCAAAAGAACTAAAAACAAATGATTAGAAAATCAGTCTTTTTGTCCCGAGATCAAAGGGGTTACGTGACGTAATGAACACACCTGAAAAGCAGGAGATCAGGAAGGAGATGGATGGGGAAAATGGAAGTAAAGGGGGGGGGGGGGGGGCACAATGTCACGTGAGCGTTGGGCATTCAGGAGGCTGTATTCATCATTGTGGAAGGCTGAAGACGAATCTCCAAATGCATGCCATTGATTATACCTCCCCCCTGTACCCATCCCGTCCCCCATCCTTCCCCTACCTTCCTACTGCATCCTCTAAATCCTTTCCCCCTGTATGTTTTTGGCCTTTTCTTTTTTTCCCTTTTTCTTGTCTTTTTTAATTTGTTTTTAGAAAAAAATCATGAACTGTAAAGTAAAAAGGTCAATCAAAATAATGAGAAAAAAATTTCTCTCAGCAAAAGGAAAACAAAAAAAAATGTAGACATTTTTGTGTACTGTTGATTTCTGTTCTCTTTACGTCTGGATTTTGTGGTATTCTTTGCTTTTGTCTGTGTCATACTCTGTCATTCTGGGTGTCTCCGTTTCTCTTGCTTATATGTGTTCACTTGTCCAGATAGCTTCTGAGTTTTACGGGGCACTGCTGTCTTTGTTTTTTTCCCTTTTGGTTTTGTTCTGTCTCTCTGTCACTCTTAAACTTTTCCTGCCCACAGCTCTTTGTCTGTCTATCTGTCTGTTGTCTGTCTGTCTCCTTTTTAATTTTTTGCCCAAGACCTCTCTCTCCCCAAAAGTCCTCTGTGGGTCTGTCTGTCTTTTTGTCTGTCTGGCTGATGTTGCCTCTCGGTTATCTGTACCTCCCTGACTGTCTTGCTGTCCATTGTTTTTGTCTTTTTTTTGCGGTTGTCATTTTCGATTCGTCCCCCCCCCCCCTCTCTCTCTTCTCTCCTGACAACTGAAAAGATATATTTTTGCTCCCTATGGGACAAACCCCATTTTACCGTCCCCACCCCAGTTCTCTTTTCCTGTCTTTTTCCCCCCAACCTCAAATGCTTCGTCCCGGTCGCCAGCGGGAACCCAGAACCCTTTGGCGAGGAAACAGGCCAGGGGACTCTCTTCCCAAAACCCCCCCCACCCCTCAACCCGTGGAGACAGAGGGGGGAGGGGGTTCGGTAACAGGGCCCCAGAAGACGGAGTGATGCTGGGGTGGTTTTTTGGGTGGCGCTGTGGGGTGATGATGGTGGGACAGGGCATGGGGGGCTAGTTTTGGGGTGAGTGGTGTGGTGATTCATGGGCATGCGGGGACTACTGGGGGGTGAGTGTTGCTTATAATTGGTTTTATTTCGATCGATTTTTGAAAAAATATCGTATAAAAATAGTTCAAGGTGGTATAAGAAAAAACCTGATGTGTTTTCTACCCTTTTGTGTTGAAAGATCAACAATCAAAAAGGACTGATTTGGCAAAACATTAATGGGTTTTTTGAAGGAACTGAAAAATAGGACTACACATTTGAGAAAATTTGGGAAAAAAAGGAAAGGTTAACAGAAAAAAAAACATTTTTTAGTCAGAAGGTATAAAGCATATGGAGATCGGGGAAACGTCAAAGGGTTGAAAACAGTAAAGACATGAGGCTGAAACACTGTTTTTTTTTTGTCTTTAAATGGGATTCGGCAGGCAGAAATTGAAAAAAAAGAGCAGACAGAATTGTGTAAAAAAAGAAAGAGGAAAATATAAAAAAACAAACACAGCGTTTCGACTATTGGTCTTCTTCGGGAAAGACAAATAACATTTAAAGATAATGAAAAAAAATAGAACAGACTTTAAAATGCAAAATTTTGCGTACATGTAATTTTTAAGAAATTTCAAAAAAGTTGTTGACATATATGGAATCAACGAGGTTAAAGGGTAGGGTCAAGAGAAGCCATGTTGGGACACTGGCGGAGGACTGTGTCAAAGTTCACCTTTGTCCGGGGGGAGAATGGGGGGGAATATCTGAAAAAAAATTAACGGGGGACAACAGCAAACACAAAGGGTTTATGTTTTAAAACAATATATTAAGAAAGAAAAAAAAAAACAAAACAAAAACAAAAACAAAACAGAAAATAACTTGTCAAAGAAGGAAAAGGGGGAAATTGTCAAAAAGATCTCATACATCACTTGATTGTTTGACCCCAAAGGAGAATGTAGGGGGGGGGGGAGGGGGGAGGGGGGGGGCTAGGGTTGGGGGGGGAAAAGGGAGGGCTTTCAGGGAAAGATGGGAACGCGGACACTGAGTACAGTGCCAAAAAAAGGGCAGTCAGCTAAGGGTGGGGGAGGGAAAGGAGGAAGGTGGGGGTGGGTGGGCGTGGGGCGTGAGGGCCCCCCCCATTCAGGAGGGGTTCTCCATGGTTTTTGACGGGGCGTGAAGTATTAAAACTCGAGATGCAGCCCCCAATTACTCCTCTCGCCAATACCCTCCACCCCCATCCCACCCTTACTATCCCTTCCCGACGGCCCAGCTGTTCTCCCGTTAGATCCTTCAACTCCCTTCTTTCATCGTCTCCTCGGTTTCCCTTTGCTAACCCTTTCTATTCTGTCTGCATGTGGCCCTCTCTCTTTCTTTCCCTGTTTCTTTCCTTGATTTTGTTTTTGTTGTTTTTTCTCTCCCTGTTTTTTTTTCTCTCTTTTCCCTTTTGTCTTTTGGGCTGT
>JAMYXO010008487.1:0-2500 GCA_033310375.1 Conus canariensis
AACGTAAAAATGGAAAACCCTTTTAAATTTACTTTAACGTAAAATTTTTAAATAACTTTTACCTTACTTTTTCTTACGGGGGCTTTTTCTTGAACTTTAACTTTAACTACTTTAAACTTTAACAACGTAACTTTAACTGTAACTTTAAACGGGAAATTAACGTAACTTTAACTTTACTTTAACTTTAACTTAACTTTTAAATTAATTTTAAATTTAACTTTAACTTAACTTTAACTTTAAATTACTTTACGTTTTAACTGTGAACGTTAACTAACTTTAACTTTTAAATTTAACGTTTTAACTGTAACTTTAACTTTAACTTTTAAATTTAACTTTACTAACTTTAACTTTTAAATGTAACTTTAACTTGTGAAAGTTAACTTTAACTTTAACTTCTTAAACTGTAACTTTAACTTTAACTTTAACGTTAACCTTTTAACTGTAATTTAACTTTAACTAAACTTTAACTTGAACTTCTTAACTTTAACCTTTAACTTTAACTAACTTTAACTTTTAAATTTAACTTTACTTTAACTTGAATTTTTAAATTTAACTTAACTTTAAACGTTAACTTAACTTAAATTTTAACTTAACTTTCTCAACCCTTTTTAAATTGAACTTTAACTTTAACTGTACTTTAACTTTAAACTTTAACTTAACTTAACTTTTAACCCTTTTAAACTGTTTAAATTTAACTTTTAAATTTAACCTTTTAAAGTTAACTTTTAAATTGTAAAAATTTAACTTTACTTTTTAAATTTAACGTTAAAATGCTTAACTTTAACTTAATTTTAAAACTTTAACTTTAACTTTAAATTTAAATTTAACTTTAACTTTAACTTTAAAACCCTTTTTAAATTTTAAATTTAACTTTAACTTTAACTTTTAACTTTAACTTTTTAACTAAAAATTTAACTGGAAAAAACTTTAACTTTAACTTTAACTTTAACTTAACTTTTAAATGGAACTTAAAATTTAACGTTTAACTTTAACTTTTAACTTTAACTTAATTTTTAAATTTTTACTTTTAAATTAAAACTTTAACTTAACTTTAAAAATTTAAATTTCTTAACTTTTAACTTTAACTTTAACTTTAAAAACTTTAAAACTTTAAATTTAACCCTTTAAATTTAAACTTAACTTTAACTTAACTTTAACTTTTTAACCCTTTAACGTTAAACTTTATACGGAACGTGTTAACTTGTAACTTTAACTTGTTAACTTTAACGTTTAACTTTAACTTTAAACTTTAACTTTAAATTAACTTTAACTTTAACTTTAACTTTTACTTAACTTACTTTAACTTAACTTAACATTTAACTTTAACTTTACTTAACTTTTAACTTTAACTTTAACTTTAACTTAACTTTAACTTAACTTTAACTTTAACTTAACTTTACTTTAACTTTACTTTACTTTTAACTTAACTTTAACTTTAACTTTAATAACTTTAACTTTAACTTAACTATTAACTTTTAACTTTAACTTTTTTAACTTTATTAACTTTAACTTAATTAACTTTTAATTTAACTTTAACTTTAACTTTAACTTAACTTTAACTTTAACTTAACTTTAACTGTCTTAACTTTAACTTACTTAACTTAACTTTAACTTAACTTTAACTTTAACTTTAACTTAACTTAACTTAACTTTAACTTTAAACTTAACTTTAACTTTATACTTTAACTTTAACTTTAACTTAACTTTAACTTTAACTTACTTTTAACTTTAAACTTTAACTTTAACTTTAACTTTAACTTTAACTTTAACTAACTTTAACTTTAACTTTAACTTAACTTTAACTTTAACTTTAACTTTAACTTTAACTTTAACTTTTAACTTACTTTAACTTTAACTTAACTTTAACTTTAACTTTAACTAATTTAACTTTAACTTTAACTTTAACTTTAACTTAACTTTAACTTAACTTTAACTTTAACTTTAACTTTAACTTAACTTTAACTTTAACTTTAACTTTAACTTTAACTTTAACTTTAACTTTAACTTTAACTTAACTTTAACTTTAACTTAACTTTAATTTAACACTTTCTTTAACTTTAACTTTAACTTTAACTTAACTTAACTTTACTTACTTTAACTTAACTTAACTTTAACTTTAACTTTAACTTTAACTTTAACTTATTTAACTTAACTTACTTTACTTTACTTTAACTTTACTTTAACTTAACTTTAACTTTAACTAACTTTAACTTAACTTTAACTTAACTTTAAACTTAACTTAACTTTAACTTTAACTAACTTTACTAACTTTAACTTAACTAACTTTAACTTAACTTAACTTTAACTTTAACTTAATCTTTAACTTAACTTTAACTTTTAACTTTAACACTTTAACTTTAACTTTAACTTTAACTTAACTTTAACTTTACTTTAACTTTAACTTAACTTTAACTTTAACTTTAACTTTAACTTTAACTTTAACTTTAACTTTAACTTAACTTTAACTTTAACTTTAACTTTTAACTTAACTTTAACTTTA
>JAMYXO010008488.1:0-10780 GCA_033310375.1 Conus canariensis
ACAAAACAAAACAAAACAAAAGACAAAAACCGGAAATGCAGGTATGCAAATGCTTCACTGATTGTTTTTATTATTGATGTACTAACCCCAAGCCGTTGTTTTGAAACGGAGTAAATCAACTCAAAAACACAGTTTCAAACAAATTAAAGCCTTTTTTTTCTTTATCTTCTTGCATTCTGTTCTGTCTGTCTTCTGTCTGCCCTGCCCTCTCTCTCTCTCTCTTCCTCTCTTCTCTCCTCTCTCTGTTTCTTTTTCTTCTTAAAGGGGGGTGGAAGGAGATGAGGCGGGGGAGGGGAGAGGAGGAGCTGCCTCTCAGTGGTTTCACTTCCGGTATCCCTCAGTCTGACACGTTCCGATACAGCCCCCCACCCACCGGCATTCGTCTCGTTTTTTTCTTTGCCTTTCAGTCTCTCCCCCCCAACCTACCCCTACCCGCCACCCCCCCCCCCCCCAACCCCCCCCACCCACTCCCAACGCCCCCCCTTCCTACCCCCCCCCCCCCCCCCCCCCCCCCCCCCCATCCTCCCAGGGTCTTCCTGTAGCCTTTCCTTCCATCAGCATTATTCATGGAACTTTCGGGATCACTCTTGCAATGATGGTGTCTGCCCGTCACAGGATCTAGCAACGTCTGTATTGTTGCTGACTCGGTTCGGGTGGTGCCCCAAATTCTGGTCTTCCTAGTTCCATTTTTCCTAGGACATCACCGACAAAGCTCCCTAACGACGCAGAAACACACACACAAAACCAGAGTCGCAGAGATACACGAAGAGGGGGTGGGGGTGGGCTGGGAGGGGGCAGGATAACGTGTACTGTAAGCAAGGGTTTGCAGGCGAAAGTTGAAACAATGTATTAAAAGGAAGTCTGTAAATTCATCCGCCAGACAAAGGGTGCATTCAAATTACAAGACAAAACACGACGCGTTTCGACACCAGACAAAGGGGGCAAACAAACTACCAGACAAAACACGACGCGTTTTCGACACGCGTCAAAACGCATCGTGCTTTGTCTTGTAGTTTGTTTGTCCCTTTGTCTGGCGGGTAGAATATTCATTTTCTTAGAAAGAAAATTACTGCAGCCAAGTTTACAGAAAGCTCGCGTTTTGTAAACTTGTATGATGTTTGTGTGCATGATTAATGCCATTTATTGGAATTTGTTATGTGTACCCGTTTTGGTTTTTTTGTTTGTTTGTTTGTTTGTTTTTTCAAGTTTACACAAAGGTAGGAGTATTGAGTGATGGTAACGAAGACCTGTGCATTTTTTCGGGTTAAAAAAAAAAAACCGTTGAAAGTTCCCACAGTCTATGGATCATAGAGGCGGTGAACTGCCAGAGGCTCCCAGTGTCTAGGGCATGGCATGATGGAAAGCCCAGCCTGTTCCTCTCCTTCTACCGCCTTTAACCCTCCCTGAGCTGAATCAAGAAAACGTTTACTGCTGGATGGACTGGGAGGTTTTCACGCCTAAGATGTCCGACCTGAGATGGGATACGAACTCGTGACCGTCAGTTCTCTGTGTGTGTGTGTGTGTGTGTGGTGTGTGTGGTGGTGTGTGAGAGAGAGAGAGAGAGAGGAGAGAGAGAGAGAGAGAGAGAGAGAGAGAGAGAGGACATTCTGAGAGCTAGAGGTAAGCTGAAAGGGACATCTGTTTTCATTGGAGAGGACTAAAGTAAACGAGTCCCAGAAATTATGAAAAAAGGGTCCTTGTCTAAAAGAGGCAAGAGAGGCTGGGAAAAGAGCGAAATGATCTTTGACCGCCTCATTATCGATTGAAACAAATTTTACCTCTGGGCAAACGGAAATCATACAAAGACAAAATAGGGATTGGGCTGGCCGAATGTGTTAAAAGAAAAATTTAGCCTCTAGAAATTCTAATTTAAACATGGCAGGGTTTTCTCAGGGGAACACTGAACAGATTACACAGGTCGAGTATATGTCAGAAACAGGTTGTGCAAGTGCAAAGAATGTGCATGTAAACATAAACAAGAACTTTTTTTTTGCATAGGAATATAGCTGGTGTTCTGTGAAAACTGAATGACACAGATTTTAGTTCCTGTGTTTCATCTTTTCACTTTATTTGTTTAGTGAAGACATTCGTTGACAGCTTTAATCCACAAGCATTTCCGAAACACGCAGCAGCGCATTATAAACCATGCAGGTTAAGCTGTCCTAACAGGGATACGTTCTTGTGGGGTTTTTTGTCACATTAAAAACGAAGTTGTTAATTGAGTAATTAAATAACGATCAGTAGTGACGCACAGATGCTGTGCATACAGGCGAGCTTAGCGGAAGTGCACCTCGCTTGAGAAGTGTTCACTGGTGGTTAGGTAAACAAGCAGACGACCTCCGGCAGTACGACACCTGGGTTCGAAGAGAGCGGACCGGCTGAGTTATAGTTACGAAAGTAAATATGAAATGAGGTAGGGAACAGTAACTAATAAACAAGTAGGGTAACTCTTGCTCCCACAAGAAAACATAACTCCAAAGGAATGCTGCTTACGACACCGAATCGCCTAGCAGACATGACAGCACAGAGCACACAGAACAAACAAGGAAATTTCCCCCCCAAAAGGATGCTCCAAGCTTGCCCATATTCCATGTACCGAACACATCTACACAGCAACAAGAACTGGAGAAATGAATAAATATAAAATAACTTTGATTCAAGACTGGCACAGCCTTTTAAACTTGAATAAAGTCAGACAATACAAAGACGGACAGACGCAAATACAAATAACCTCGATTTCATTGAAACGAAAGTAAATATGAAATGAGGTAGGGAACAGTAAGTAATAAACAATAAACAAGTATGGGCAAGCTTGGAGCATCCTTTTTGGGGGGATGTTTCCCTGTTTGTTCTGTGTGCTCTGTGCTGTCATGTCTGCAAGGCGATTCGGTGTCGTAAGCAGCATTCCTTTGGAGTTATGTTTTCTTGTGGGAGCAAGAGTTACCCTACTTGTTTATTGTGAATTACAGTTAGTTCAGAAGCTGGGTCATGCTGACAACGACACCAGCGACAGACTAGTGCTGGGGCCTCCAGTGCTAGTTTAGGAGACAGTCTCGCCCTAGCATTGCGACAGGACAGGACAGCAGTAGACGATAACGACGGCAAGGACGGCTTGGACAGTACCACTGCTAGATTCAGGGACTCTTGACACTGACAGAGTGAATGACTCGACTAAGTAGTTGGTGCCTTTGGAGAGTTTGGGAAGAACTCTGACCCCCCCCCCCCCCCCCCCCCCAAAAGCCAGTGTCTGGTCTGAGTAACGATACGAAACTTTTATTATACTTGTATAAAGCCTTTGCTGGAAGTGCGGTCGTCATTAAGTAGATATTCAGTCTGATGCTTTGCATTGTACGGTAGATATGTATTTACACAGTATTTCATTTTTCTTTGTAGCTGTATTGTGTGCTCGAGGCCCCATTGGAATGGGCCCATGATCAAAGAATTCATTAGTTCACCTCTTACTCTCTCTCGTTCAAGACTCGAGATGCAAGAATCTTCATTAACCAATGAATTAACAAAGGATAGCGTTCTGGTTTTGTAACATTGTTCCTACACACAGACAACATGCAGAGAGAGAGGGAGAGGGAGATAAAGATCAATGCAAGCTATTCATATACTTAACAAGGGAGTGCAAGCGGTCAACTGGTGTGTGTGTGTGTGTGTGGCGCGCGCGCAAGTGTGCGTGCTTGCATGCGTATGTGTGTGGTGTGTGTGTGTGAACGTCTGTGTGTATATGTGTGTGCGTGCGTGCGTTTGTGTGTGCGTGCGTTTGTATGTGCGTGCGTGTGTGTGTGTGTGTGTGGCGCGCGCGCGTGTGTGTGTGTGTGTGCGTGCGTGCGTGCGTGTGTGTGGGGGTGTGTGGGTGTGTGTGTGTGAATGAGTCTGTCGCCCAGCCGACCGACCACACACAGTATGGCCCTTCACTTCCACGGTAGGACCGATACGAGGGCCACCCCATAAGCTATCGGATGCGCAGAAACCACTGACGTCATAATTTAAATTTTTTTATATCATCATCACAAGTGATGTCATAATAGCTATGACTCAAAAATGATCTAGTTGCAAAGCGAGAGGACTGCAGGCGGAAATCTAAACAAATCTAAATAAATGTTAGCGAACCGCCCAGAGAACGTGGACAAACGAGTCACAAGACGAAACACAACTAGTTTCGACCTCTTAGGTCTTCATCAGGTGAGACATTAACGAATAAAACAATGAAAATTCACTTAGCTTTGATCGCTTCAGATCACTTGGTAGGGTTCAGCGCAAGGAAGAAGGCGTTGAATGAGAACGAGGCTGTTGGAAGGGAAATAGTGAGCGAGTCAAAGTCGTAATGAAGATAATAATATTACTGATAGGAATACTAATAATGGTCAAAATACTGAGAGAAAAAAAAAAAAAAAAAGGGACAAGATTACTACCAATCTGTGTCAATAAGTATGGGTATGGGAGAAAGGAGAGTGGGTTAGAGGATTCTTAAACAGCAGGGTTGCCGTGGCAACAGTCCCAGAGGCGAAGGCGATGGTGATGTCAATGCCAGTGGTAGTATCAATACTAGCAATAGTATTACTGAATGATACTGCTAACAACGATAGTGAAGGGTAAGGTAATGAAAGCATGATACAGAAATATATTTAGAAAATACAATTTTTATAATAATCAAATAAATAAATAAATGAAACATTAAAAATAATAATAAATTAAAAAATCAGTAAATAATAATAATTTTAAAAAAAAATAAATAAAAAAATAAATAAAAAAAAAAAATAATAATAATGATAATAAATGCATAAATAAGATAGCTATAAGTTGTGTGAGGTGAATAGTGGGAGATAAGGTAGTATGTGTGTGTGTGGTGGGAGGATATTATGGGCTGAGATAGAAGTGGTGGGTTGGTACATGTTACTTTAAGGTGTAGATGCTATGAGGGTGGAGGGAAGAAGGGGATGGGTTTACGTACTAACTGGGGGAGGGGAGGGGCAACATATTCACACCTATACACAATTTCTCTCTCTCTCTTCTCTCCCCCCCCCCCCCCCCCCCTTTCACGACCAACGATAAAGGAGCCAGCATTCTATTTATTATGTGTGTGTGTATGTGTGAGTGTGGTGTTGTGTGTGTGTGTGGTGTGTGTGTGTGTGTGTGTGTGTGTGTGTGTTCCATTTGTAATATCAGCCTTATTCATTGGTTACCCCCACCTCCACCCCCAGCAACCGCCATATCCACCAACACCCCTACACACATCATTACTAGGGCAGGGGAGGGGGAGTAAGTCGATTGATGTAGCAAATGGAGAGACTCAGAGAGTGTAGGAAAAGGGAAGATGATGATAGCTGCAACCTATGTCTGAGGTAAACAGAGGGAGGTAGGGTGGTATGGGTGTGTGTAGGTGGGGGATATTTCAGGCTGGAGCTGCAGAGATGGAATGGTACATACTACTTTTGGACGTTGATGCCATGAGGGTGGACGGTGCCCAGTTTGGCAATGAGATGAGATTCCTGCATAAGGCGTTCCAAGCTGTCACTCTTAGATTGCCAAAGTGCCAAGACTTTGACATGGTTGATGTTGTGTTGGGCATGGTTGAAGTGTAGAGCGACTGGTTTTGGGCCGATGGTGGCGGATGTCGGCCAAGTGTTCAGAGATGCGCGTCTCAAGTGTGCGAGATGTCTCACCTACATAGATCTTACCGCACAGCTGACAGTGGATGGCATACACAATGTTGTGGCTCTGGCAGGAGAAAGTGCGTTTAATAGTGAAAGAGCCTGTGGGGCCATGTAGGATGGTGTCTGGTTTGGTGAGAGAGCAGATTTTTGCAGTTGGGTTTTGAGCAGGGGAAAGTACCTGGTGGCTTAGGTGTTGAGATTTTGTTCAGCTTAGAGCGCACCAGTAGGTCGTTGAGGTTTTTGTCACGTTTGAAAGTGATCATTGGTGTGGTCTCAAAGGCAGGTTTATGGTTTTCTACTATGTGCCAGTTAGACTTCAGGATCCTGCAGATGGGCAGATTGTGAGGATGGAAGAGAAGGCAGGCAGTGGGTCTGTCTGTCTCTTTGGGAGGTTTAGTTTCCAGAGTAGATGTTCTGGATTTAGCTGCAGTGCGGCTGAGAGCATCACTGATGACGGCACTAGGGTATCCACGGTTGGTGAAAAAATCAGACATTTTGGCTGCTTGTATAGTGAAATCCTCTTCGCTAGAGCACAGTCTGCGTAGGCGAAGGAATTCAGAATATGGAATGCTATTTTTAGTGGACTGGTGGTGGGAAGATGTGTAGTCCAGGTATGAGTTGCGCATCAGTAGGTTTGTAGAAGACTGAGGTTTGAAGCAGTCCATCTTTGAGGGAGATAGTGATGTCCAGGAAATTAACTGACTGTGAAATGGTGTAGGTCAGCGGGATGGATGGATGGAAGGTCTGTGCAAAGTTGAGGAAATTCTGGAGGTCATGTTCTGGCATGGATGTGGCTCCCAATCCATCATCTATGTATCTTTTGTAGAGCTCTGGTTGGGCCTGTGTAAGAGGTTAGTAGGCGGTGTTTCTAGGTGTCCCATGAAGAGGCAGGCATAGGATGGTCCCATTTTGGTTCCCATAGCAACACCACTGATTTTGTGAGAATGTGTGGTTGTTGAATTCAAAAGTATTGAGGGTGAGGACTAATTCTGCAAGTCTGACTAGTGTAGCTGTGGAGGGTGTTGTTGGTTGGGGGGCCGTTTGTTAAGAAAGAATGCGAGGGCCTTCAGTCCATCAGCATGAGGGATGGAAGTGAAAGAGAGAGACGACATCAAGGGTAAAGAGGAGGCTGGTTTGAAAGTGGGATCTGTGTTGTATGAATTAATCATGTTGAGTGTGTGTGTAGTTTCTTTGAGGTATGTGGGGAGGCCTTGTACTATGGGTTGGAGGAGAAGAGTCTAAGTACTGTGAAATGTGTTCTGTAGGGCAGCTGCATGCAGATACTATGGGTCTGCCGGGAGTATTGGTTTTGTGTATTTTAGGGAGCAGGTAGAAGGTGGTTGTTTGGTGTCTGTCATTATGAGGAGTTTGGCTGTCTTCGGTAAGTTGTTGTGTTTGATTTCTTGTTTAACTGTGGTTGAGATGAGTTTCTGGTGTTGGGGGAGGGGTGATGCTGTGAGTGGTGTATAGAAATTTGTGTCTGACAGTTGTCTGTGTGCTTCTTTTATGTACAACTGTTTGTCCCAGACCACCACTGCACCACCCTTGTCTGCTGGAAAGTGTAGAAAAGAAATCTCTCAAGTTAAATCCAAACCTGTCCGCAATTCCAACCTCTCACGGGATGAACAAAAAGCTCTTGAATCACTGAGACAAAGACAAGACATTGTCATCAAACCATCTGCCCATCTGCCATCTGCCTGCCTTCTCTTCCATCCTCACAATCTGCCCATCTGCCTTCTCTTCCATCCTCACAATCTGCCCATCTGCCTTATGCAGGAATCTCATCTCATTGCCAAACTGGGCACCGTCCACCCTCATGGCATCAACGTCCAAAAGTAGTATGTACCATTCCATCTCTGCAGCTCCAGCCTGAAATATCCCCCACCTACACACACCCATACCACCCTACCTCCCTCTGTTTACCTCAGACATAGGTTGCAGCTATCATCATCTTCCCTTTTCCTACACTCTCTGAGTCTCTCCATTTGCTACATCAATCGACTTACTCCCCCCTCCCCCTGCCCTAGTAATGATGTGTGTAGGGGTGTTGGTGGATATGGCGGTTGCTGGGGGTGGAGGTGGGGGTAACCAATGAATAAGGCTGATATTACAAATGGAACACCAAAACACAACACACACACACACACCACACACAACACACACACACACCACACACACACTCACACATACACACACACATAATAAATAGAATGCTGGCTCCTTTATCGTTGTCGTGAAAGGGGGGGGGGGGGGGGGGGGGGGGGGGGGGGGGGGAGAGAGAGAGAGAGATTGTGTATAGGTGTGAATATGTTGCCCCTCCCCTCCCCCAGTTAGTACGTAAACCCATCCCACTTTTTTCCCTCCACCCTCATAGCATCTACACCTTAAAGTAACATGTACCAACCCACCACTTCTATCTCAGCCCATAATATCCTCCCACCACACACACACATACTACCTTATCTCCCACTATTCACCTCACACAAACTTATAGCTATCTTATTTATGCATTTATTATCATTATTATATATTTTTTTTTTTAATTATTTTTTATTTTTTTTATTTTTTTTTTAATTATTATTATTTACTAGATTTTTTAATTTATTATTATTTTTAATGTTTCATTTATTTATTTATTTGATTATTATAAAAATTGTATTTCTAAATATAATTTCTGTATCATGCTTTCATTACCTTACCCTTCACTATCGTTTTTTAGCAGTATCATTCAGTAATACTAATTGCTAGTATTGATACTACCACTGGCATTGACATCACCATCGCCTTCGCCTCTGGGACTGTTGCCACGGCAACCCTGCTGTTTAAGAATCCTCTAACCCACTCTCCTTTCTCCCATACCCATACTTATTGACACAGATTGTAGTAATCTTGTCCTTTTTTTTTTTTTATTTTTCTCTCAGTATTTTGACCATTATTAGTATTCCCTATCAGTAATATTATTATCTTCATTACGACTTTGACTCGCTCACTATTTCCCTTCCAACAGCCTCGTTCTCATTCAACGCCTTCTTCCTTGCGCTGAACCCTACCAAGTGATCTAAGCGATCAAAGCTAAGTGAATTTTCATTGTTTTATTCTTAATGTCTCACCTGATGAAGACCTAAGAGGTCGAAACTAGTTGTGTTTCGTCTTGTGACTCGTTTGTCCACGTTTCTCTGGGCGGTTCAAAAAATGATAAAAATCGTCAGAGCCAAATTTGTTCTAGACAGCAAAACGGATGGCAAAGGGGACGGTTTTTAAAGTGTTGCAGAGAGCCTGCCTTGGAGAGATTTTCGTGCCACGATTTATTATGACTATCTTCAAAGGAAGTCTTTCAAGGAAAGTTTTATAAGTTTGACAAACTGTTTTGGCGACAAGGCTCCATCATTATCCACAGTCCATAGGTGGTTCAAAGAATTTCAGTTTGGTACAATGTCTTTGGAAGATCATGACCGTTGTGGACGTCCAGTTTCAGTTACTACCGATGGGAACGTGAGCACAGTGAAGGCCGTGATTACGAAAATCCTCGAATCACGGAGGATGAACTCAAGGATACTCTAAACCTTTCTTCAGGAAGCTTAGACCGCATTCTTCGGCACAATCTCTCTGTACGGAAGCGTTGCGCCCGTTGGGTGCCCCACCAGCTGACTGGGGAGCAGATGAGGGCTAGGGTTGAATGGTGCCAGTTTATGCTGCAAAAATTTGACGGAGGAAGATCAGATAGGGTCTCCAATATTGTCACAGGTGACGAAACCTATTTTACCAGTATGACCCCGAAACAAAGCAGCAGTCGTCAGTTTGGCTGTTTCCAGGGGAAACCCCACCTGTGAAATTTAAGAGATCAAGAAGCTGCACAAAGCAAATGATTGCAGTTTTCTTCGCAAGATCCGGCCATGTGACTACTGAACCGCTTCTGGAAAGAAAGACAGTGAACGCTGAATGGTACATCAACACCTGCCTGCCAAAAGTGTTCGAGGCTTGGAGTGCACGGCGACCACGGACCGGTATCCACCACCTACTCCTCCACACGACAACGCCAGCGCCCACACGGCAGCTGCAACTTTAGCTACCCCTCCAGCACGACAACGCCAGCGCCCACACGGCAGCTGCAACTTTAGACTTCTTGCAAGAGAACAGCGTGCAGCTCGTCACTCATCCTCCGTATTCTCCTGACCTAGCCCCTTGTGACTTCTTTTTGTTCCCTCGTTTGAAAAAACAACTGAAAGGAAAGCCGTTTGAGAGCCCTGAAGATGCCCGAGCGTTTTGCCGAGGGCTTGATTTCTGGTGTACCTAAGTCAGAGTGGGCTGGGGTGATGGATTCGTGGTTTAGAAGGATGGAAAAGTGCATACACGCTGATGGAGGATACTTTGAAAAGATGGGCTAGGTAAATGCCGGGTGTACTTCCATCTTTTCCCATCCGAGAACTTATGGGGTGGCCCTCGTATATCATTTGTGACTGTCGCTGTGACAGAGGAGAGAGCGAGGCACCAGGGAGCACTGTCTGCGTCGTACGTCTGGCCAAAGATCTGGCTTAGCAAATTATAACGGGAAATAACTCCCCCTGCTCCTTACCCTCCTTTCCCCATCCACCCTCGCCTCGTCCTCCTCACCCCTACCCCAATCCCTCCCCCACTCTCTCTCTCTCTCTTCATCCATCCACCCTCGCCGATCCTTTCCCGCCTCTGCCCTCCCTCTGTCTCCCTCTCTCTCTCTCCTCTCTCTCTCCCCTCTCTCTCTCTCTCTCTCTCTCTCTCTTTCGGTGGTGCAGAGGGAGAGGAAACTGCAAGGGCAGTATAATGTATCACTATGTTCAGACTTCAAAATTCCGACTAAAGGCGGTGAGTGAGTGGTAGGCCCTACAGCCGGCCAAACGATTCCGCCTTCTTCCTCCTTGCATGCAGTGATACGACTCACTCTCCTGCTGCTCCCGGGTTTAGTGCTAGCGTAGCCTACTTCTCTGCCATCTGTCAGTCGTTGCAGACTTCGCGACAGGGCCATACACCATTAGTTGAAAGCTAACGGCGAAAGGCTTTCCTCTCTCTCTCTCTCTCCTCTCTCTCTTCCCTCTCTCTCTCTCCTCTCTCTCTCTCTCCTCTCTTTTCTTTTTTTTCTACAA
>JAMYXO010008489.1:0-10779 GCA_033310375.1 Conus canariensis
GGGAAAACAACATCCTGCATGCCCCCTCTCCATGAAAAAAAACAGTGGAGCATGTCCTAAGCTCATGTAAAGTAGCCCGGGCTCAAGGAAGGTACACATGGAGGCACAACCAAGTGCTCAAAGAGTTGTAAAAGTAGTCTGGCTAGTACCAACACCACAAAAGGGAAAATCAGGACTCCAAAAGCACCCGCAACATTCTTCACGGCGGGAGGCAGCAAATCATGGCCAAGAACAACAGTGCCACTCGAAACTTTGCGGGGCAGAATCTGCTGGACGGGGCAGATGACTGGGAGTGCACTGCAGACCTCCCAGAATGGAAGAGTAAACCCAGAACCCATCAGCAAGAGTGGCATGAGACCAGACATAGTAGTCCACTCTAATCAACCAGCAGCTGATCATGATCGAGCTCACGGCCATATGAGAACAGAATGGAGGCAGCTCAAATTCTACAAACTGAAAAGTATGCTGATCTGGCAAACACCTGAGGAGAGAAGGCTATCAGGTCAAAGTCCTCACTGCAGAATTGGAGCTAGGGGTTTGTAGAACGTCTGCATACAGCCCATAAAAAACAGCTCTCGGTTTGCGGGGAGGGAAAAAACCAGAGCCCTGAAAGCAATGGCAGAAGCGGCAAGAGGTTTTTCAAGCTGGATCTGGTAAAGGGGAGGAACAAAAGTGAACTTCATAAGGCTTAATTTCCCTTCAAATATCAGGTGTCCCTGTGGCTCAGTGGTTAAAGCGCGAGTCATTAAGTGAAAATGACATGTCCAGAAGGTCATGGGTTTCGAATCCCAGCCATGGCTCGTCCCCCAAGAGGGGAAAAAAAAAGGGCAGCAGAGGGACCCGGAGTCATGAACCGGGTGTGGCCCAACCCCCCTAGAGTCAGGGATAAGCCGAAACACTTGCTTGAAGGGGCTTCCCTTCTGAGGACTCTCTGCTGCCACCTCTCCACGAGTTTCTTTCTACAGAAGAAGAGACAGAGAGAGAGAGAGTCCAACTGCAAGCGACTACCATCGGGAAAGAAAAAAAATTTGGAAGCACCTTTAGCAACACACACACACCACACACACACCCACACACACACACACACCCCATACCCCCCCCGCACTCCATATCATTTGGACCCCCCTTTTCCCTCCTCCTCTCCCCCTCAGCCCCCATTCCCACAGCTATCCGCCCTCCCCCAGCATCCCTGACATTAATCAATGAACTGCACTACACCGTTCTCCCCCCCGACACGTTTTTTCGCATTAAACGACAGCACGTTTCTCACACTGGCTGAATGAGATTCCCTGAGGTTTGGCCAGGCGATTTAGCTTGTTTTCACACCACAGAGGCGCAGCCACTCGGAAAAGTATGGTAACTTTGGAAAGGGGTGGTGGTGGGATGGGGCGGGGGGGGGGGGGGGGGGGGGGGGGGGGGGGGGGGGGGGGGGGGGGGGGGGGGGGGGGGGGGGGGGGGGTGGTGGAAGGAAAAGGGAATGAAAAGAAAATGATTGTTGAGAGAGAGGAAAGAGAAAAGAGAGAAGAGAGAGAGAGAAGGCGATACTGACACACTGCACAATTTCACTGACACAGGTCAGTGTCAGAGAGAGAGAGAGAGAAGAGAGAGGGGGAAAAGAGAGACTATCCTCACTTTTAACCCAAAGGATTGCTTTCTATCAGGATCCGATTCCCTGGACCTATCTGCCATTCTTGTGCTGCCAGTATGCTCCGTGAACCTTTTTTGGTTTTTTTTGGAAGGGTCTGGATATCGTGGTCAGATACAACTGGAGAAAAATTGGAATGGGTTGGGTGCAGGGAGGGGTGGGGGTGGGGGGGGGTTTTGGGGGAGGGGGGGTTGAGGAGGGAGGGCAGGAGGAAGTTCTATACTATCTCAGGTATTGTTTCTTTTGGGATGCTTTCTGCTTTTTCCTTTCTGTTTGTCAGCCCTCTGTTTGTTGCCATTTTTCGTCTTAAAAAATACGCTCTCTCTCTTCCTTCTCTCTCTCTCCTCTTTTCTCTCTCTCTCTCTCTTTTCTCTCTCTCTCCTCTCTCCTCTCACCCCTCAATAACTGGGTGTCCCTCTATAAAGCGGGTTTATAAGATAATTTTTCCCCGGAGTTATATATAAATGGAATGATTAGAATCAAAAATGTTCTTGAGAATACTCAAACAAGAAAGGCTAGACTGTTTTCAACAGACATAGAATCCAAGATTAAGGATTAGCGACAGATTTTAAATTCTATTCCCTTTCAAATTACTTCCACACCGTAAAATACTTATCAATAATAACCACTGACAAATTTAGATCAGCACTCACCGGTTCAGATTAGGCATAACTGATTTATGATAAAAAGACGCTACAGAAAAATGATTCTGAGGGTACGCAGTGCCCATTTTGTAGGAATAGGAAGATGAGCTACATTTTTTTCCTTTCGATCGAAGCTTACGCATTACTTAGAGATAAATGAATATCAAAGCATTTAAAGGTTAACGGGTCAACCGAGGTAAAGTGCCGCCCTTGTTGTTGGGGAGGAAATCAGGTCATTTGTGGTGTAGCTATAATTTCGTGTGCACTGAGGCACAGGGAAGAACATTAATTGCTACAAATTTAAGTTGAATGCTATCATCCGTCTGTTTGGATAGCCACTACATTGTTTACGGTACCTAGGTTTACAGGCTGGAGGCCTAACATTAAAACATTGCCCTTGCCATTGCCATTGCCCTTCTCTCTCTTCTCTCTCTCTCTCTCTCTCTCCCTTACGCGGTTGTTTTATATTTTATCCTAAATCCAACTGCGCTTTGCTGTTTCCCTCCTCTCTAATCTCTCTAAACATGAAAAAATTTATAGCTTTCTTTTTGTACCAACCATCTTGTTTTTCTTTGTTTTTTTTTTTTTTTTTTTTTTTTTTTTGTGTGGTGTTGTTATTGTTTTTTTGTTCTGGTTTGGGGGTGGGATCTTTTTTTTCTTCTTCTTTTTTTTCTTTTCTTCTTTTCTTTTTCTTCTTCTCTTCTTACTTTTTTATTGTTGTTCTTGTTGCGATCATCATCACACCATCATTGTTATTATCATTATTATTGTTACTATTTTATCATTATCATTAACTAAAAAAAATTTTTATTAATTTTTTTATTATTAATTTATTATTATTTTTATTATTAAATTTTTATTATTATCATTTGTATTATATCACATTAGGTTGGATAGTATTCATTATCTCATTAATAACACATTGCCCATTACATCTGGAATTTTAGTGAAGGGAAACCCGTAAGAAGGGGCGAGTGGGGGGTAATTTTTAAAAGACACACATACACATTGTATAGCGATACACATCAAACCCCCTTGAAGAAGGGGACGAGTGGGGCATATATAGGAACTGACACACTTTACACAGTCGTATAGGGATACACATCAACCCTTTTGAAGAAGGCAGCGAGTGGTGCATACATAGGAACTGACACACATACACAGTCGTATAGGGATACATACCACACGCACCACCTGCTTTGTTGTCCTTTAATGTCCTCATCACTGCACACGAACACACACACACACACACACACACACACACACACACACGAAACACAACCACACACACACACACACACACACACACTCACATGTGCCCACAAGTGTGGCACACACTAAACACTCTCATTGGCAAGCATGTCACAGAGAACAAGAGAAAGGACTGAACAAGTCTCCTGGTAATGAGGGGAATGGCAAACCCTGGAAGGAATCAGCGAAGTGGACGATTTGAACAGATCATATTAAAAGAAAGGGTGAATGTAAAAATTAGCTACTTTCCAATAGGCACACGAAATCAAGTCCCAAAATCGAATGAATGGAGGAAAAAAAGATCAAGAGATTAGTTGAGACGTAAAACAACGGGATGAGTGGTGGGGGTTGGGAGGGAAGGGGATCAATGTGAAAGGTTTGAGATGGGAAAGGGTGGGACACAAAAAGGTTTAAAAATGTGGAGGGATGAAAAAAAACAAGCTGAGATCAGCTGCTCCCCCCCCCCCCCCCCTTCTCCACCGTTGGAAGTTAGGGAGAATCATGTATAGTGAAATACTGACAAATGCAAAGCAACGCTTGTCAGGAACGAAACAAAACACACACTCTCTTCTTCTGTCACTGTGAATTCAGTCAACTGTGCCAACATCTAAATTCCCCTAACTCGCTCAGGAATATCAGCGTTATCTTCGGTAACAGACTGTCCATGCAAAACGTGAACACCCAGACGTGTTCATTTAAGCGAAGTCAACAATCAAGGGATCATCAATTCTATTAGGAAATACACATCCACCGACACAGCATCTAAAGTTGTCATTTCTCCCATTCTCTCTCGCATCAGGAAAATGTAACTCTTCTCTTCTCTGAGTTGCCCGCACCATTCTTCACTCCCTTCCACGAGGGCATAATTCCACCTCTCGATTCATAATGAAAGATCTGATCTCAACCCCCCCCCCCCCCCCACCCCCACCCCCTTCTCTCGTGCAGTGTCTCCACTGGCTATTTGTCTCACTGAAAGATTACAGACTTGTTGGTGTCCATCCATTCACAGCCCTGGCCCGTCCTACCTCTGTGACTGTCTTCCCCTCTGTCTGACATCCCGTTCTGAAATTCCACGTCAGATCATCGTTGATCCTGAATTTCCAAATTGCAATAATGAACCAGCCGGCACCCCCCCCCCCTCTCTCTCTCTCTCTCTCTCTCTCTCCTCTCTCTGTGTGTGTGTGTGTGTGTGTGTGTGTGTGTGTGTGTGTGTGTGTTGTGTGTGTGTGGTGTGTGTGTGTGTGTGTGTGTGTGTGTGTGTGTGTGTGTGTGTGTGTGTGTGTGTGTGTGTGTGTGTGTGTGTGTGTGTGTGTGTGTGAAGTGTTCTCTTTCCTTTCCTTTACTTCTAGTCTGTATCTGATTTGTTATCAAGACGAATCCCTTTTCGATTGTTCTATTACTTTATTTCTCAAATGCTTTGATTGTTCACATTTAGTGAGCTATTCAGTGTGCCTGTTTTATTCCACGTTTCTTTTTCTTCACTTTCCTGGCGCTGCAAATATGGTCTCGTTCCCCCTTGACACAAAGACTGTATAGGTCAATGTCAATAAAAAAAATGGCTGAAGCTGAAGCTGAAGTCTCTGTCTGTCTGTCTGTCTGTCTGTCTGTCTCTCTCCCTCTCTCTCTCTCTCTCTCTCTCTCTCTCTCTCTCTATCTCCCTCTCTCTCTGCCCCCCCCCTCTCTCTCTCTCTCTCTCTTCCTCATCCTGTTCTTCGTCATCACAACACTGTACGTTTATAAATCTAGCCTCAACACATTATCCTTCTGCTATCCGTCTCCAAGTTTTTGTTTTTCTTTTCTTTTTTGTTATAAACAGTAAACAAGTGGGGTAATATTTTTGCACCCATAAGAAAACCTAACACAGAGTAACTTTTATTCAAGACTGGCCAGCCTTTTAAACTTGAATAAAGTCAGACAAATACACAGACGAACAATCTAATAGTGGGGGAAAAAACAAGCGCAGGCCAGCAACTGAACTGTCTTCATAGCAATGACTTGCAAAGATTTGGACTTAAGGAGGGGGGGGGGGGGGGGAGGTTTGAAGTTAATGTTTTATAGTGTAATGTGAGTGTTTGCAACTGTCCCCCCCTCCCTTTTTTTTTTTTTTTTTTTTTATAAGTTAGATATGCATGCGTGCAAACAACGATATCCTGAAAATAAATTGGTGATTTACTTATGACGTAATTCACAGCATAAAAAATAAAGACTTGAAAGAATGCTTATGGCATCTTCACTTCTGAAGTAGAGACAAATCCTTATGGAAAAATAATGTATGGATTGGGGTGGGGTTTTTGACAAAGAAAAAGCACAGACCCAAACTTATACCAAGAACTATTTCAAACAGGAAAAGGTTTGATGAAAATGAGATCAAAGATATATCATGTGTTTTAGGTTTTGTACGGAGGTCCACAGCATGAAATGTCTGGCGATGTTTGAAATTTAAGGATTATTACTTCAGGGCTGCAAATTTTTTCGTCAGTCACTTAATTAGAGCTGTATGAGAGGCACACACCCTACAGAGAGAGAGAGAGAGAGAGAGAGAGAGAGAGAGAGAGAGGAGAGAGAGAGGGGAGAGAGAAGAGAGAGGAGAGAAGAGAGAGAGAGAGAGAGATCAGCATTCATCAACATTCCCAAAAAGAAAAGAAAATGAAGTACGGGAAACACTGTCAACACCACATTTTCCCCCGGCTCGCCGCACACATTCAACATGCCATCCCACCCCTGAAAACCCCATCCTACCCTGTTCCCCACACGCACCCCCACCCCACTCTCCATCATCATCAACTGAATTTAACGGAAACTGCCTATTCACCCTCAACACGTTTTAGGGCATGAACGGTGACAGTACATCTCTCAGAATGGGCTGAGCGAGATTTCATGAGGGTGAGGCAAGCGATTTCAGCCTTTTTTTTTTTTTCCAAGCGTGTCCTTTGGCTGCGCAGAATGGAGAGGAAAAATGGGAGAGAGAGAGAGAGTGGGAAGAGGAGAAGAGGGGTATGAGAAACATTGAGGAATACGGGGAGAAAAGACAGTAGATAAAACATTAAAAAAAATGAATTAAAGAAAAAAGGGGGTTGACAACCTGATTCCCCCACCCCCACCCCAGTTGATTTTTTTTTTTTTACCCGCATTTTGGGATTTACATTTGTTTATGTCAAGAATTCTCTGTGCGATTGCCCTTTTTCATTTTCAATCAAAAATTTTCAAAATCCTTTTCTAAGACTGTGTGTGGTAGGGATGGAGGTGTGCGTGCGAGCGCGCGCGCGTGCGCATGTGTGTGTGGGGGTGTGTGTGTGTGTGTGGGGGGGGGGGGGAGGGGGGGGTCGAAGTTGAAGAAGAGTGAATGAGATGGTCGGAAGAATTGTGAGAACACACTCACATATAAACACTACGTTCTCCTCCTCTTTCTCCCTCTCTCTCCTCTCCTCTCTCTCTCTCTCTCTCTCTCTCTCCCTCTGTCTTCGTCTGTCTGTCTGTTCCGTCTCTCTCTCTCTCTCTCTCTCTCTTCTCCCCTCTCTTCTAACTTCACATCATTTTGTTAACAGACGTAAAATGAACTACTAGTTACTACTACTGCTACTACTACTACTACTACTACTACTACTACTACTACTACTGCTGCTCACTGTCAAGAACGAGTTGGGAGCTCTGTGTGAATGGGACAGGAAGCAGGACAGGAGATATGGTGGCTTTCTTTTTCCACACTCGTGTGTCTGTGTGTGCCTGTGTAAAGCGTCTGCTTCTCTGAGTGTTTCGGCATTGTCCAGCACAGGGCTTTCTTTTGGTTTTGTTTTCTTTCCCCCATGTTTTTTTTTTTTTCTGGATAAGCCTTGTGGCTCCGTCTTTCCCCTCTCACTCTCTTTGTCTCTGTCACAGCACTCGACTGTATATGTGTGTGTGTTTTGGTGTTGTGTGTGTGGTGTGGGTGTGCGTGCGCACGTGCGTGCGTGCGTGCGTACGTGCGTCGTGTGGTGTGCGCGAGCGCACGGGCGGGGAAAATGTGGTGTGTGTGTGTGTGTGTGTGTGTGGTGTGTATGTTGTGCGTGTGTGATGTGTGCGGTGTGTGAGTGTGTGGTGTGTGTGTGTGTGTGTGGTTGTGGTGGGTGTGGTGTGGGTGTGCACTGTGTGTGGGGGGGGGGTGGGTGCGGGGTGTGCCGCTGCGTGGGGGGTTGTGGGGGTGGTTTTGTGTGTTGTTGGTGGGGTATGAGTGCACCAAACTTCTTGTGCTTTTTTTCCCCTTCCCCCAATTTAAAGTAAAATAAAACATCGGAGGCAGTTATCCCCGGCCCATCTGCCATATATTTTTTTGTACTTTTCCCTTTTTTGCCCTTTTGCCAATTACCGGGGATACTGTTTGGTATGCTCTCTCCCTCCTCCTCTCTCTTTTCCCCTCTCTCTCTTCCCCCCCCCTCTCTCCTCTCTCTCTCCGTCTCTTCTCTCTCTCTCAGTCTCTTTTTTTTTCCCCCCTTTCTCTCCACTTCTTCAATTTACATAAAAAAAATAATGTCTAAGTGAGGATTTGGGGTATTTCTGGCTCTCTCCAGGTCCTATTTCAGTTTACGTCCCCCTTTCCTATCTTGTATTCTTCTTTCCTTAACTTCTGTGTTTGGGCCCCTGTCTTCTCCGTGTTTCGTCCACTTATGGTGGAAAAAAGTTGGCAGATGCATTGGGGGTTGTGACCAAATTGCATTGAAAGCAATGGGGAATTTGGAAAGGGGGTGATATTGCTCATTTTGTTTTCCTTAAACCCTCTCTTGTTCACAGTCCTCTCTCTCTCTCTCTACTCTCCTCTCTCTCTCTCTCTCTCTCTCCTCTCTCTTTTCCCCTCTCGCCTCGGTGTATGTGGGGTGTGTGGGTGGTGTGGGTTGTGGGCGGGGGGGGGTTTTGGTTTTTTGGGGGTGTGTGGTGGGGGGGGGGGGCCTTTTGGGTTTTTTTTTTTTTTTGGGGGTTTGGGGGCGTGGGTTTTTTTTTTGGGGGGGGGTTTTTTTTTTTTTTTGGGGGGGGGGGTTTTTTTGGTTTTGGGGGGGTTTTTTTCTTTGTTTTTTTTTTTTTTTTAAATTTTCCCCATTTTCCTTTTTCTTTTTCTTTTCCCTTTTTTTTTTCCCGGGTGGGTTTTCCCCCCCCCTCCCCTTTTTTTTTTTTTTTCCCCCCTTTTCCCCTTTTCCTTTTTTAAAAAATTTTTCTTATCCTTTTTTTTCTCCTCCTTCTTTCTCCCCCCCCTTTTTTCTTTTTTCTTTTTGGTTCCTTTTTTCCTCCCTTTTCTTTGGGCCCCTTCCCGATTTTTTTAACCGTGGGATTTTTTTTGGGTTATTTTGGGGGGGCCTTTTTAACCTTTTGTTCCGTTCCCTTTTGTTTTTTTGGGGGGGTTTCCTTTTTGTTTTTTCCCCCTTTTCCAAAAGGTTTTCTTTTCCCCCTTCCCCCCCCCTTTCCCTCCTCTTTCTCCTCTCTTCCCGCTCCCCCCCCCCCCCCCCCACCCAGGGCCCCCCAAACGCCCCCCGCCCCCTGTTTTCCCCCCCTTTTTTACCCCTAAAATTTTTCCTCCCTTTCCCCCGCCTTTCCCCCCTTTTTCCCCTTTTCCCCCTTTCTCCCTTTTCCCCCCCCCCCCCCCCCTCCCCCCCCCCCCCCCCCCCCCCCCCCCCCCCTTTTCCCCCCCCCCCCCCCCCCCCCCCCTTTCCCCCCCCCCCCCCCCCCCCGCCCCCCCCAAAAAAATTGTTAAAAAGGGAACCCCAAAGGGGGGGGGAAAAAAAAGGGGGAAAAAAGGGGTTTTTTCCCCAAAACCCCCCCCCAAAACCCGGGGGGCCCCCGGGGGAAAAACGGGGGAAAACAAAAAAAAAAGGGGGGAAAAAGGGGGGGGAAGGGAAAAAAAAAAAAAAAAAAAAGTAAAAAAAAAAAGGGAAAAAGAAAAAAAACCCCCCCTTCCCCTTCAAGAATTTCTTTTTAATTCATTCCTGGATCGCCCTGAAATTTTTTTTTTGGGGGTTCCATCTGCCTTCTTTGAACTTTGACCCCCGTTTTGGTGGTGATATTGACTCATTTTTTTTTTTTCCCCCTTTTTTTACCCCTTTTTCCCTTTTTCTCTCTCTCTCTCCTCTCCCCCCCTCTCTCCTGCTCCTCTCCTTCCTCTCCCTCCCCTCTTCCTTTCCCCCCCCCCCTCCCCCGCAAACCAGGGCCCCCCCCCCCTCCCCCTTCCCCTCCCCGGGGGAAACCCCCTTCCCCCACTCCCCCCCCCCCCCTTTCCCCCCTTTTTTTTGAACTCCTCCCGCCCCCCTCCCCCCCCCCCCCCCCCGTTTTTTTTTTTCCCGCGCCTTTTCTCCCCCTGAAATTTTCCCCTTTCCCTTTTTCCCCCGGGTTTTTCCCCCCCGGGCCCCCCACTCAAAAGGGAAAGGGGGGGGGGGGGGGGGGCCTTTTAAAATTTTAAAAAAAAAAAAAGAGGGGAAAGGGGAGCCATTTCCCCCCCCCCCTTTTTCCCCTTTTTTCTTTTTTCTTAATTTTCTTTCCCCTCATCTTTTTTTTTTTCCCCTTGGGCCTTTTTTGACTTCCCCCCTTTTTTTTTTTTTTTTTTTTGGGGGGGGGGGTTTTTTTTTGGGGGGGGGGCCTTTTCGGTTTTTTTCATGGGGGGGGGGTTTTTTAAAAATTTTTTTATCCTTTCCTTCCCCTTTTTTTTCCTTTGCCCCCTTCTCTTTTTCATTTTTTTTTGGGGTTTTTGGGGGGGGCCCGGGGGGAAAGATTTAAAAAAAACCCCCCGCTTTTCCCCTTTTCTTTTTCCCTTTTTTCTTTTTTTTTCTTTTTCCCCCCTTTTCCTTTTCTCTTCTTTTCTTTTCCCGCGTTTGGGGGGCCCCCCCCTTTTTCCCCTTTTTTTGGGGGCCCCCCCTTTTTTTCCCCTTTCCCCCCCCCTTCGTTTTTCCCCCCCGCTTCCCCTCCCCCTTTTTTCTCTCCCCCTCCCCCCCTTTCCCTTTTCCCCCTTTTTTTCCCCTTTTTTCCCCCCTTTCGGGGGCCTTTCCCCCCCCTCTTTCCCCCCTTTCCCCCTTCCCCTTTTTTTTTTTCCCCCCCCTCTCCCTCTCCTTTTCCCCCCCCTTTCCCCTCTTTTTCTCGGGGTTCCCCCCTCTCCTCCCCTCTCCCTTTTCTTCCTTTTCCCCCCCCTTCCCCTTTTTCCCCCTCCCCCCTTTCCCCCCTTTTTCCCCCCCTCCTCCTCTCCCCCCCCTTTTCCCCCCCCTTTGGGGGGGGGGGCTTTCCCCTTTT
>JAMYXO010008490.1:0-10779 GCA_033310375.1 Conus canariensis
GTTGATCTTTTTTACGTGATTTTCACCGGCACCACTCCAGACAGTGGACGCATAGTTGATGTGAGAAAGGCAATGGGCTTCAAAAAATAATTTCCGGATGTGTGGTTCAACATAATAACTGAGTTTACTGAGTTAAAAACAAATTGCGAGCCAACTGTTTGCAAACATGATTATATGTGATTGCCATTTAAAGTTCTCATCAATGATCACGCCTAAGACACGGTGTTCCGTAACCTGCTCGATCAAGGTTTCACTCATTTTTAGGCTCAACATAAGATGCTGTCGTTGATGTTTCTGTCTCGATGCTAGGACCATACATTTTGTTTTGTGCGGATTAAGCACCATTCGGTTTTGGTTGCACCATTCTAAGACATCAGTTATACTTTGTTGTAATGATATTTGTACACACATGATGTTTGTATCACTGCAGTGAAGAGAACTATCGTCAGCGAACAGATCACAGATGACATCATTTTGAGATATGTGCATCGGTAGGTCATTTATAAAAATACAGAAGAGAAGAGGTCCAAGGACAGAGCCTTGTGGAACGCCACAGCTCACTATTCCTTCAGAGGAATAAGTACCGTTTAAGTAAACACGCTGGGTCCTGTTTTCAAGATATGACTGAAAGAAGGTGACTACTGCCGGATTTTGAACATATGCAGTCAATTGTTTTAATAATATGTTGTGGTCTACAAGATCAAACGCTTTCTTAAAATCGAGGAAAACAGTTCCAGTGAGTTTTCTTTCGTTGATGGCTGATAGCCATGTATCACAGAGGCGTGTTAAGGCCGTGTGGCATGAGTGATTTCGACGAAAGCCTGACTGAAATGGGTGGAACAGTTTGTGATGTTCCATATGTTTAGTTAGGTGTTTGTGAACATGCATCTCAAGAGGTTTCGATACAACGGATAAAAGAGATATTGGTCTAAAATTGTTTAAAATCAGTGAGATCTCTTGATTTGGGTATGGGAATGACTTTTGCTGCCTTTAGACCACATGGGAAGACATTCTGATCAATACACAAATTATAAACATACGTAAGGGTATCAATAATGTAAGGTAGAGCAAGCTTGAGTATAACAGGACCACACACAGACCAACAGACAAGGACTGGGGGTGACCAAAACTGAATGGTGGTCAAAGGCCAAAGGAAAAGCCAAAAGAGACATGATGATTCAGGAGATGAGAAAAGAAGAAGACCAAAAAAGACTCCAAAAAGCAGTCCAGCAGAGCCAGCAAGGGCAATGGACAACGTGGGAGAATGCACTCCAAAGAAGTCTCACTTGGAATGACATTTGGCGCATGGCCCCTCTCAGGATCAGCTTCATTCTCAGATCTGCATATGACCTTCTGCCCTCAAATGCAAACCTGGTGAAGTGGGGGAAAACAGACGATCCTGCATGCCCCCTCTGCCATGAAAAACAAACAGTGGAGCATGTCCTAAGCTCATGTAAAGTAGCCCTGGCTCAAGGAAGGTACACATGGAGGCACAACCAAGTGCTCAAAGAGATTGTACAAGTAGTCTGGGCTAGTACCAACACCACAAAAGGGAAAATCAGGACTCCAAAAGCACCCGCAACATTCTTCACGGCAGGAGGCAGCAAATCATGGCCAAGAACAACAGTGCCACTCGAAACATGCAGGCAGAGTCTGCTGGACGGGGCAGATGACTGGGAGTGCACTGCAGACCTCCCAGAATGGAAGAGTCACCCAGAGATCATCAGCAAGAGTGGCATGAGACCAGACATAGTAGTCCACTCTAAGTCAACCAAGCAGCTGATCATGATCGAGCTCACGGTGCCATATGAGAACAGAATGGAGGCAGCTCAAATCTACAAGACTGAAAAGTATGCTGATCTGGCAAACAGCCTGAGGAGAGAAGGCTATCAGGTCAAAGTCCTCACTGCAGAAATTGGAGCTAGGGGGTTTGTAGGAACGTCTGCATACAGCCTCATGAAACAGCTCTCAGTTGCAGGGAAGGAAAAAACCAGAGCCCTGAAAGCAATGGCAGAAGCGGCAGAGAGGTGTTCAAGCTGGATCTGGTCAAGGAGGAACAAAAGTGAACTTCATAAGGCTTAATTTCCCTACAAATATCAGGTGTCCCTGTGGCTCAGTGGTTAAAGCGCGAGTCATTAAGTGGAAAGTGAGCATGTCCAGAGGGTCATGGGTTCGAATCCCAGCCATGGCTCGTCCCAAGATGGGAAAAAAAGAAAAAAAAGGGGCAGCAGAGGGACATCCGGAGTCATGAACCGGGTGTGGCCCAACCCCCCTAGAGTGTCAGGAGATAAGGGCCGAAACACTTGCTTGAAGGGGGCTTCTCTTCTGAGGACTCTCTGCTGCCACGCTCTCCACGAGTTTCTTTCTACTGATGCATGGGTAAACCATTGACTTCCGGGAATAGGCCGGAGGACGTCCGGGAAAGACCGGAGGACACTGGGAAAGACCAGAACAAAGGGCTCTGTGGGCTGGCTCCCCACTTTGCCTTAAACATGTGGCTACTAAGAATAAAAGGAAAAGATGCTCCCAGGATTCACCGAAAGGGGGAGAGAATGATGAATCCATCGGTGCTCAACCAATCATGACTGCAAATCCCAAACGGACTATGAACATGGACCAAATGGAATATCCATGTGTCTGTGGAAAGCGTTTCGCTACCACCCGTGGCATGAAGATCCACAGAACAAAGATGGG
Source organism: Conus canariensis (assembly GCA_033310375.1). Taxonomy (NCBI): domain Eukaryota; kingdom Metazoa; phylum Mollusca; class Gastropoda; order Neogastropoda; family Conidae; genus Conus; species Conus canariensis. The sequence continues at coordinate 2,695 of JAMYXO010008490.1, forward strand.
ATGTGTGAAGACTCATCTGAATGAGCAGCAGCGCACTGCATCAGCAGATAAGACGTCGGAAGACCAAGGCCAGGATTTAAACCACAGTGCCAAGGACATCCACGCTGTTGGTTCGGATGAGGAATTTGCACAGGCCCTCGATGCCAGGCGCCTGAAACTCAACCTGCCACGAGCAAACGAAACTGAAGATTGGGAGAAACTGGATGCAAAAATCGTCCAAAGACTCGATGCACTGATAGGGAAAAGCACCCTGGAACACAAACTAGCCACATATGGGGACATTGTGTATGCCACATGTAGAGACGCCTATGGAGCAAAACTACCCAAAGAGAAAACACCTCCAAAGAAATCCAGACGCCAAGAAAAGATGGACAAGATCAGGGTCCAAAAGAAAAACCTCAAGATGCAAATGAAGACCGCACTGCCAGCTGAAAAACAAGGCTTGGAAAAACTGTGGAAAGACCTGAAAGAAAAACACAGCGCCCTCAGCAAAGCGGAATCTGTGAGGAAGAGGAAGAGCAAAAAGAAGAAGACACAAGAGCGCTTCTTCAGAGACCCCTTCCAGTTTGCCAGAACACTGTTTGAGCAGCCAAAATCTGGGACCCTAAGTGTGGACAAAGGAGTTCTTGAGCAGCATCTGAGGAAAACATACTCTGACCCACAGAGCAAAGCACCACTCGACATTCAAGGTCTGGTGTGGCCAACCAACCCTGAGGAACAGTTCAATGGCAAGCCTCCAACGTTGGCGGAAATCAAGAAGGTGGTCGACAAAGCCAGAGCCAAATCATCACCAGGGCCAAACAGAATACCTTACCAGCTTTACAAGAAATGTCCCAAGGTGCTGGAGTGGCTCCACAGGCTGCTGCGATCGGCTTGGAGAAACCAGAAGATCAGCGGCCAGTGGATGACGGCAGATGGTGTGTACATCCCCAAAGAGCAAAACTCAAGTGACATCAGCCAGTTCAGGCCAATATCACTACTGAACGTCGAAGGGAAAATCTTCTTCTCTGTCATGGCAGCAAGGCTGACCAAGTACCTGATGGAAAACAAGTACTTGGATGTGTCAGTCCAGAAAGGTGGCATCCCAGGCGTGGCTGGCTGCGTAGAACACGCCACAATGATCTGGGACGCAATCCAAAAAGCAAAAACAGAAAAGAGAGACCTGGACGTAGTGTGGCTTGATCTGGCAAACGCATATGGATCTGTGCCCCATGAGATGATACAGTTGGCTCTTGAGATGTACCATGTGCCAAAGAACATCCGCGACATGCTCAAGAAGTACTTCAATGGTTTCTCAATGCGGTTCTCTACCAAGGAGTACACAACAGACTGGATCAACTTGGAAGTGGGTATTGCAATGGGCTGTGCAATTTCCCCAATACTGTTCGTGCTGGCAATGGAACTCATCTTGAAAGCAGCAACAAACAACGCGAGACAAACAGACCTTGGCGATGGATACAAGATGCCTCCTCTCAAGGCCTTCATGGATGACACTACAGTGATTTCATCCAGAGAAGACGAGACACGTCATGTGCTGGAGAGGCTGGACGACATAGTTGCCTCATCCAGAATGAAGTTCAAGCCAAAGAAATCACGGAGTCTCTCACTGAGGAAAGGAAAAGTGGCCGGATCTGTGGTCTTCAGTGTTGCCAACCAGGCCATTCCAACAGTCACAGAAGAACCAGTCAAGAGCCTTGGAAGATGGTATGATGATACGCTGAAAGACACACAAAGAGCAAAAGAAACCAAGCAGATGGCGGAGGAAGGCTTGGAGACCATTGACCAGTGTGGGCTCCCTGGCAAATACAAGGTCTGGTGTCTGCAGTTCATGCTGATACCAAAGCTCCTATGGCCTCTGATGATATACGACATTTGCACCAGCATAGTGGAGGCAATGGAAGACAAAATCAACAAGTTCACAAGGAAATGGCTTGGTGTCCCACCCTGTCTGACTGACATAGCGCTGTACTGTCGCCAAGCAAAGCTGAAACTACCACTGAAATCCATCCTGGAGGAATACAAAGCAGGGAAGATCAGACTTCAAAGCATGCTGGAGGACTCAGGAGACAAGGTGGTAGAAGCAATCAAGCCCCAGCTGAAGACAGGCAGAAAATGGAAAGTTCAAGAGGCGATGGATTCTGCAAAAGAAAGTCTCAAGATCAGAGAAATAACAGGACACACACAGACCAACAGACAAGGACTGGGGGTGACCAAAACTGAATGGTGGTCAAAGGCCAAAGGAAAAGCCAAAAGAGACATGATGATTCAGGAGATGAGAAAAGAAGAAGACCAAAAAAGACTCCAAAAAGCAGTCCAGCAGAGCCAGCAAGGGCAATGGACAACGTGGGAGAATGCACTCCAAAGAAGTCTCACTTGGAATGAGATTTGGCGCATGGCCCCTCTCAGGATCAGCTTCATTCTCAGATCTGCATATGACCTTCTGCCCTCAAATGCAAACCTGGTGAAGTGGGGGAAAACAGACGATCCTGCATGCCCCCTCTGCCATGAAAAACAAACAGTGGAGCATGTCCTAAGCTCATGTAAAGTAGCCCTGGCTCAAGGAAGGTACACATGGAGGCACAACCAAGTGCTCAAAGAGATTGTACAAGTAGTCTGGGCTAGTACCAACACCACAAAAGGGAAAATCAGGACTCCAAAAGCACCCGCAACATTCTTCACGGCAGGAGGCAGCAAATCATGGCCAAGAACAACAGTGCCACTCGAAACATGCAGGCAGAGTCTGCTGGACGGGGCAGATGACTGGGAGTGCACTGCAGACCTCCCAGAATGGAAGAGTCACCCAGAGATCATCAGCAAGAGTGGCATGAGACCAGACATAGTAGTCCACTCTAAGTCAACCAAGCAGCTGATCATGATCGAGCTCACGGTGCCATATGAGAACAGAATGGAGGCAGCTCAAATCTACAAGACTGAAAAGTATGCTGATCTGGCAAACAGCCTGAGGAGAGAAGGCTATCAGGTCAAAGTCCTCACTGCAGAAATTGGAGCTAGGGGGTTTGTAGGAACGTTTGCATACAGCCTCATGAAACAGCTCTCAGTTGCAGGGAAGGAAAAAACCAGAGCCCTGAAAGCAATGGCAGAAGCGGCAGAGAGGTGTTCAAGCTGGATCTGGTCAAGGAGGAACAAAAGTGAACTTCATAAGGCTTAATTTCCCTACAAATATCAGGTGTCCCTGTGGCTCAGTGGTTAAAGCGCGAGTCATTAAGTGGAAAGTGAGCATGTCCAGAGGGTCATGGGTTCGAATCCCAGCCATGGCTCGTCCCAAGATGGGAAAAAAAAAGGGGGCAGCAGAGGGACATCCGGAGTCATGAACCGGGTGTGGCCCAACCCCCTAGAGTGTCAGGAGATAAGGGCCGAAACACTTGCTTGAAGGGGGCTTCTCTTCTGAGGACTCTCTGCTGCCACGCTCTCCACGAGTTTCTTTCTACTAGAAGCATTTAAGTTATCTGGACCCATTGCTTTTTTATTTTTAAGTTTCGAAATTAAGGAACCAACTTCATTAATAGCAAGCAAGGGGATGCTAAATGAATCTCTAGTATTTAATCGTTCTTGACAAAACGATTGGAGAACAGCTGGAGTCTCATATCGATTAAAGAATGTGACACTGGCAGCCGTTTGTACTGATTCAGTTACCTGAAGGAAATGATTGTTGAAAGTGTTAGCAGACCACATAGTCGCAGTATTATCTGATTTCTTTCTCGACTTGTCAGTTATTTCATTAACAGCACGCCATAATGATGCTGTATCCCTGTTTGCGTTTATCAGTTTCCTAAAATGCTCAGATTTTGATTTTCTAACCAGATCTGATACTCTGTTTCTCTGCTTTTTATATTCATCTACTTTTTTTGCGGTTTTAAGTGCATCCCTTAGTGCCATTTCTATAATAATGTCTTTTGTCAGCCAGCTGGGAAGTACTCTGTGTTTTACCCTTTTTCTCCTAAGTGGGGCATGTTTATCAACGATTGAGAGAAAGACATTATACCAGGTATTATACGCTTCATTTGGATCTGTGTAATTGAGTACACTGTAGAAAGGAGCTAAGCTTAAGTCGAGGAAAAATTCATCCTTACTGAAATTTTTGAAGCAGCGATATTGAATGGTTGTGTGGCCCTTATTCTGTTGCTTTGGAAGTTTACAAGACGACGTGCACAAAATGAGACAGTGGTCGCTTATGCTTTTGTTGTCCACCGTTATATTGGATACCATGGCTTTGTTGTTCGTGTAGATATGATCCAGCAAAGTAGAAGATGTCTTTGCAATTCTAGTTGGATTATGAATTAGCTGATGCAAGCCAAAGAGTGTGGTGGTCGCATCCCAGGCAGGCTGCCGTTTTAAGAGATCAATGTTAAAATCACCGAGAAGAATGACATTTGGATAGCTCTTATATACATCATCCATCATGTATACAAAGTTGTCATACCAAAGGAAAGTGGCAGCGGGACTCCTGTACACATATCCAACTAGAAGAGGGGCTGAGTTGGAGGGTTTTACCTGCAGCCACATGCATTCAACATTATCAGGCTCAAGGTCACGCCGCCTTTTTGTACAGTGAGCGATGCTTTGATGAATATATATTCCAAGTCCTGTTTCACCAGGGTGATGTGCATCGCGTCGGACAAAGTTATAGTTAGTTATGGATAAAGCTGTATCAGTGAAACGGGAGTCAAGGCGAGTTTCACTAAGACCAAGCAGATGAATAGAAGGGGATTCGTTTAGAAGAAAACAGACATCATGAATCTTATTTGGCAGATGATAAACATTTAGGTGACCAATGCGTAATCCAGTATCAGTATTAATTACATTACAATGGTCCATTGTATTAATTCTTGAGCAAAGTCCTGAGCAATAAAACAAAATAGATATACTGTTACAACAACAATCAAAATATAAAATCAGCAATCATAAAATATCCAAGAACACACAAAATCCAAAAAGCAGGGCAATGAAGTTCAGTCCAAAGGACAATTCAAGTATGTGTATGATAACAATATTCAGGAAAGTATGACCAACCAAGACAAATGTCGCTTTCAAGCTGTCCGGGTCACAATAGTACAGTCATCCACAGTAACTAAGCAATACCGGGTAGGGGGGGGGGGGGGGGGACAAGACTCACAGGGTTGGGGGTAGGGGGGTAGGGAGGAGGAGTCAGTGCGTAGTGGGAAGGTGAAGGTGAGACGGAGCAAGCAGGAGGGAAAGAAGACACGGCTAGGGGTGAGGTGAGGGGGGGGGGGGGGCGGGTGGAGCTGAGAGGCAGGGGATGGGTAAATTTGGGCGGGGGGAAGGGTGGGCAAGGGCTCGGGCCTGCACTTGGAAGGCGAGACAGCAAGCTGTTATCTGAATTCCAGATACTGGAATTTCTGTTAAGCAGGGGGAGAGGGAAGATAAGGATGCATTTGTGTCCAAGGACTGAAAGGCAGAGGAGGGAAGGGGGAGAAAGGCCACATGGGGGGAAACATCGGCATTGATGTAATGGGAGGTCTGTTAAAGTACGGCATGGGTGGCATTGCATGGTGGGAAAAGGTTTCATTAGAAGAACAACTGGATTTCTGGTGGACAATTTCAGGAGCACTGTCCAAGTGATTGTTTGAACTACGTTGGACTGTCTCTGGGGGTAAATTTGTAGGATAGGAATCAGGACGATTTCCTACTGACTGGGGGAACATGGGCTGCACACCCGACGGAACTCAGTAGGGACAGGCTGCTTGTCTTGGTTTTCTTTTAATTTTGAAGACTGTGATCTGTTACGGTTTGTTGCAATGGGCTGTTCCTGACATAGCTCTGGGTGTGCCCCATTACCCGTATTCCGTGGAGGCCGGTTCACACGGAGTGCCAGAAACTGAATGATTTGCCGTAACCAGAGCGACAAGCCACTGGCAGACAGGTGAATACCATCCGATGTGAAATAGCTTTGAACGATCCTGAGATTTTGATCAACGAAATTTGTTTCAAACAAAAAACATGCACTTGTTTCTGCACATAGGACATGCAGTTCCCTATTCATCAAATTAATGAATTTCAAAGGAACAGGTTTTCTAGGAAGTAGGGCAGAGACAGCAATTTTGGCAGCAGGAAAAACTCTTTTCACCTGTCCAAGAAGCTGACCAAAGTCCTGCTGTAGCGTGTCTACAGAGTAGTGTCTGTGAAGGTCGTTTCCCCCCACATGCAATGCCACCCGCTGCACATCCTCTCGTACTGCACAATCTCTGAGGGCAGCAGTGACGTCAGTCACCTTCGCCCCAGGCATTGTGCGTACATGGGTGAGCCCCGTCCTGTCCAGTCTCTGTCGGTCAATATACTGAAGGTTAGAATCCCCCACAATGAAGTTGATAAGTTTGCCTTTCGGGGGAAGACGGATCCTGAATTTTGGGGTAGTTTGATTGAGCTGTCGGTCAGAGACTGCTGTGGTATTACCTATGACAGGGGTGGAGTCAGTCTGCTGTCTGTCAAAGGCTGGTTTGTTGTTGGTGACAGTGACTGAGTCGGTCACAACGTGAGTGACAGTCTGTTCTTTGTCAGCCGTAACACCACTATGCTTAGTACACACGTCGCTAGATTGTTCCCGTTGTTTTAGTTCTGGCTGCGTTGACTTTTTTGATGACTTTACAGTGGACATGGTATGGTGCTGACAGTCACGTGCTGATTTCAAGAGGTGCTTTTGACGGTCAGACACACTGTCAATCAGCTTCGTTTTTTCTTTCAGCTGATTGCGTAGTGTGTTGCACTCATCTTGCAGACTGTCAATTTTCTCCTGCATCGTCTGTTTTAAAATCCTCAGTTTGTTGTCAATCTGAGTTTTAATATCTGCATCAAGGCTTTTGATGCAAGATATACAGACAGATGCAGTGAAAGAAAGAGAGCACCGGATGCAATTCTTAGCTTCTGTACTTGTACTGGCATTGGTGGTGGTGGGGTCTGTGTTGTCAGTAGAAGTGGTCCCCTCTGTGGTGGTTGTGTCAGTCTGACCAGTAGTTGTTCTGATCTCTGAAGTAGTGTGGTCAATGTCACTGGTAATTGTTCTTATCTCTGGGATAGTGAGATCAGTGTCACTGGTAACTGTGCTTATCTCTGGGGTAGTGGGGTCAGTGTCACTAGTAGTTGTTCTTATCTCTGGGGTAGTGGGGTCAGTGTCATTGGTGGTTGTTATCTCTGGGGTAGTGGGGTCAGTGTCACTGGTGGTTGTTATCTCTGGGGTAGTGGGGTCAGTGTCACTGGCAGCTGTTATCTCTGGGGTAGTGGGGTCAGTGTCACTGGCAGCTGTTATCTCTGGGGTAGTGGGGTCAGTGTCATTAGTAGTTGTTTTCTCTGGGGTAGTGGGGTCAGTGTCACTGGTTGTTGTAATCTCTGGGGTAGTGGGGTCAGTGTCATTGGTAGTTGTTATCTCTGGGGTAGTGGGGTCAGTGTCACTGGTAGTTGTTATCTCTGGGGTAGTGGGGTCAGTGTCACTGGTAGTTGTTATCTCTGGGGTAGTGGGGTCAGTGTCACTGGCAGTCTCTGTGATATCAGTGTTGACCTCACAGGACTGTGAATCACACAGTGATGCGGACTCCGTGGTGACAGGAAAGATGACGTGGTGGCTGGCTGTGTCCGCAAGGAGTTCAGTGATAACGGGGCCTTCACACTGAGTTCCTGCATTGTCCTGCTGGTCACTGTTGGCATCGTCCTCGGTGATGTAGCCCAGCGCCCTGTGCTCATCCCACACATAGCTGGCATCCATGCCAGAGTCTTGGAGTTTGCCCACAATGGCACACAATATTTGAAACTCAGTCTTTGCCCATGCCTCACACTTAAAACCCTGGACTAAGCATGAGCCAGCACCCTTTTTTCTTGTTATTTTTTTTTGAGGAAATAGAGTGTTATTGTAAGGCATTTTTCAGTGTCATGCTTGTAGATCTGAACAAATGTCTTAGCTAAATTGTATTTCGAAACCTCCTCACAGCACAGCGGTACTTTAATAACTTTATTGCCCTCATCCCTGTCTTCCCATATAATATTGAATGGAGAGTCAGGGACAGGGTCATTCAGGTAGCGAAGAGCTAAAGCATCACGCCAACGAGTGAGAGTTTT
>JAMYXO010008491.1:0-10779 GCA_033310375.1 Conus canariensis
CTCGGTAAAAAAGAAAAATGTTCATCACCTAAAAGCACCAAAACAATAGGGCCCAAACGACCATGGAGAACCAAACTTCTAGCCACAAACACAAAGCCCGAAAAAAAAAAATACAAGACAAAAAGGAGAACCAAACCGCTCCTTTACTGACAAAGAAAGTGAAACACTGCAAAGAAAAAGATACGAAGATCTGAATCAGTAAATCCTCGGATCGGGGTTCCAGTAAGGTCAAGAAAAAGAAGGGATATTTTTGTGAAGATCCACATGCAATCTCCTACGACAGTAGCAAACACCAGAGGCAGCAACACCCCCAAGCCCGAGCGTCCCTTTGACCGATCATTTTCAGTGGCAGTTTTGAGGAACCGGGAACCCCCATCTGAGGATGAAGAGGCCAAAGTTATTTGAGGCGTCCTTTGGCAACAAAAGAAGAGATATACAGATACGTTGACCAGGAACCCCATAAAGGTGACGTGTATTGTACAATCTGTCTTGTAACCAAACCCCTTTTAATATGTAACAAGACCGACTGATACTGCTTAACACTTTATTTCAATCTTGGGTCTGTACTGTAAAGACGTATTAAGAATCCCTTTTTTGACGGCTATCCAAATGACATTCCAGATGAAATTTTGTTCACAACTTTTAGTGAAACTGATATTAAAAACCCAATTTCTAAAGTACTTGCTTTTTTTGATGCGTGGTTTAAAAACCCATATTTGCACAAACGCTCGTTTTCGATCCTTTCTTTAGCGTACGACGTTCATGGCCAACATTGTGAAACTCGTTTGTTTGAATTTAATTGAATTCCTTTTTTTTTGTGTAAAGTTACCTCTATTCTGCTGAATCTTCAAAAATGTGAATTTTGCTCACCCCAAAACCCTTACCCCCTCCCTTACATACATACGTACACACTCACACCCTAACTTTTTTCTTTTTTTTTTTTTTTTTTGATTCTGTTTTTTTTTTTGTCCCCAACCATAACCAAAGTCATAAATATATTTTTTAAGTTTACATCATTGCTTTTATTTCATATCCAATAAAAACTGATTTTTTAGGTTCATTGGAAGTTTTTTTGAATTGCAAGTAAAATGGCAATACGCTTCTTTTATTTTTTTGATAGTATTGTAAATGAAACTTTTTTTGGGCATGTTTATTGGTTTTAGAATAGGACGTATGTAAATTTAAGGATAAAAAGGGATGAAAGACAGCGACACAGAGGTGGACATCTGTGTTTTTGTTTATTATTTCCCAATTTTATTGAACTGCTTTCAGTTTAGTGTTTGGGGCTTAGTAAGCTGATCACGGCTTTTTTCAAATTTAATACTCTTTGATTTTTTCCATTTCATTTTCTACTAATTTGGGTTGATGTTTTTTAGTTCTGATTTTTATGGTGTCAGTGATTTTTTGTTTTTAATGTAATTTTTAAATTTCCCGACTGTTCAGTACCTTCTTTTGCTGTTGTTTGATTTTTTTTTTAAGTTTTTTTTGCAGTGAATACCATCAATAGATAACAATCCATTTTTTTTTGTAAGCTTTCAGATTCAGCCTGCAAGAAGGGGGTGAAGGGAAAAAGGGTTAAAAGTGAGGGGGAAAAGATGGAAAATTCCAGAGGAAAAAAAAGTAATTTGCTTTTTTCCCCCTCCCTAATTCCCTTTCCTTTCCACTTTTCCCCCATCCCCTTTTTCATAGACTTGCTAGAAAATGTTGGGATCAGTGATACTTTTCCACTATAAACAGTGGTAACATAGATCAGGAAGATATTTTATATCTTTGTAGAATCTTTACAAAGCAAAGAACTAAAAGGAAAAATAAACTTCCTTACAACGATCGATGTTTTTAAAAACAACACAAGCTTTAAAGCTCTGTTAGATTTTATGCACAATTGAATTGTATGTGTACAAGAAATTCTGATACTTTTCAGAGAAGAAAACTTCCCCTTTTGAAAAAATTCATATTTTGAAAATAACGCAAACTGTACACAATTAAAGAAATTTTATTTTTGTATCACACATGCATACACAAATGCAAGAATATAAATATATATATTCCATGGCCTGTGAAACACATGATCAAGGGGACGTCAAATTTTTTTTTGCCAGATTTTTAAATTTTAAAGGACCAGATTACTCCGAGTTTAAGTTAAATGTAGATTTTACTTTAAACAGAAAGGTCAGTTTGTTATTGCTGCAGCTGTTTGTGACTGTTACTGAACAGCTCCCACTTGGAATCAGCTGGTCCAGGGCTCTTCAGGCCCCGGTTGACTGTTACATTCTTGTGGTGCAATTTTTCATCAAAATCATATACACCTGAGACACTGAATTGTCTTGGGAAAGAAAATTTTCCTTGACAAGCCACCGACACTGTACTGAAGTGAAGAAAACGGACAAGAATTCCAGACTCAAACTGTCCCTTGAGCTTGATGCAGGGGTGTATTTTTACAATTCATTAGAAATCCGAAGACAGAAAAATAGTAGGCTACCATGATTTGGTTTTCTCTCAGTTGGCAAGATTGTTTGGAAAACTGCCCACTCAGCAAAATTTGGCAGGATATCTTTTCCTATGATTTATTTCGTATAACCTGATTGAAAACAAATACACTGAAAATATGCTGTGGCTCACCCCATGAACAAAAGTACTGAAAATACATTGTCGCTTATCTCATAATTTGATGTTGGGTGCAAAATCCACACTGTCCCTATTAGTAAACTAGAAGTTCTTTAGTCAGGAAGTAAGAAAGTGACTTCCTGTCAAGCTGTGGCTCTGCATGTACAAAGGGTGAGAATGATTTAGTCAATGTTTTGGGGAGGGGGGGGTGGGGGGGGTGGGGAGAGAAAAAGATCACAAGAAAGATGTGCAAATTGCAGGAAAAGAGAATGTTGGACGTTTCAACTGATGAACTGACAGTTCCACTCCCTACCCTATATTGTCAGTCTGACAACCACAAATTGTCTGTCTCTGAGGATCAGCTTTACATTGCCAATCCCACACATGGCTGTTAACACGTTAAAAAGTGCTGTCATGAAATAATCAACTACAAACAAAAACTAAGTTAATTATAAGCAACAAATATCATCCATTACAAGACCCAAGAGTTCTGAAGTTTTCATCCATTACAGTTAGTCCATATTAGGAGTCGACAGGTTTGTATGACTGTAACAAAATGTGAGAAATCTGTTCACTATGAATGATGAATCATTGAATGTAATTTTGTTTCCAGAAGCTTGCATTGGAGTACATTGAAGAGCTCCAGTCAAAGAAAAAAGATGAAAATTTCCAGCTGGTTTGCAAAATTTGTAACAATGGCAAGGTTTTTACTGCTGCAGCATCTCTGATCAATCATTATAGGTCCCACGCTGGTGAGTATCTTTTGTGCTGCATAGTGCCTTTGCATGTTATAGTACATCAGGACGATAGAAAAGGATTGGTGTTTTTATGTTGGTGCAGAATAAAGGTTTTAGGGAAATGTACAAGTTGACTTTCTCTAAAAATGCACAATGAATTTTTTTTAAGTTCATGCACATACTTACAGTACAGACATAAACTTTGTGCCACTTTCGTATGATACTGATTATGATTTTCATGTTGAAAGAAAATAACACTTTCCTAGCTGGAAGCTTAACAAACATAAATTTTTCTTACTTTCTTTAATGCTTTCTTTAACTTCATGATTGCATTTTGATACTTCCTGATAATTTCATATTAGAAAGTTGAAAAGCTTGATGGTGTATATTTGTCCTCAGTATTATAAACTGCAAGGAATCCCATAGCCCTAGGTGGAATCTTGGCTTTTCCCCCATCCAGCAGACCTGAAATCTGTTGTGAGGAAGACGTTACGAGATTTTTTTTTTTTTTTAATTGTAATTTTTGTGTAGATAGAGAAACAAGATAATGGATGTTGATGTATGTTATTCTGTCTGCAGGGATCAAGCTGTTCAAATGTGAGTTGTGCGAGTCATCATACACCCGGAAGCACTCACTCAATTACCACATGTTGATACATGCGGGTAAATTCATCATAGACTGCAAGTACTGTGGCCGATGGTTTAGGCACAGAGCCACCACAAGGTAAATTTCTTGTTTAACTTGTTATTCAGACATGAGAGTTTTGAGGTTTTTAGCCTGAATTAGGCTTTTTAAAGGTCTTTTAAGTCAGTCTTGAGATTTGCATAAATCTGCTGAGAAAATGGAAGGCAGAGGGATATGTAATATTAAGACCAACAGTTTCAGGTTCTCAAGCAGTTTCACTCCAGTTTGGTTTGTCAAAGCTCTGCTGGCACCAAATTTGAGTGGCAAAAAATCTCTTGGCTAAAAATGTTTCAAAAGGCTACCAGCAGAAGAATTGGCAAGAACTCTGACAAGACCCCAGGTATCAAGAATTGTTGGGGTCCATAGTGGTCTGAAAATGAAACAAAACAGAACACAGCTTCAGGGGACTTGACCTCTGAAAACGCAAGGCCATAGGCTCTGGAGCCCACCGGGGGGGGGAGGCAGTTGATGCCAGCTCTGGACCCTGTGGAGTTTTCAGGCTTTTTCCACTAGAGCAGGTCTGATGTCAAATTATTTTACTGATGTCAAACAGCCACGCCTATTGATTTTTTTTATTTGCATTTTTTTTTTTTAATCTCCACATAGTGATGTTCATAATTATCAAAACTGTCTCTATAGATGTTGACACATGGGTTCTGTTTTAAAGAGTAACCACCCCACCCACCCCTTTCCAATAAACAACAAAATCTTCCAAGTTCAAATTCATATTTAAAGAAAATCTAATTTGGATGTGCTTTGCTGTCTATGTCTGTGTATGTATTGTTGATAGTTATAACTGACCACTGTGGTCGCCCATTTGTTTCAAAGTCTGGAATCCATCCATAGCGTTACTGTCCATCCCCCAAATCCTCTTTATACATTGTTGATATTTATAACTGACCACTGTGGTCCCCATTAGTTTTCAAAGTCGGGATCCCATCCATAGCGTTACTGTCCATCCCCCAATTCCTCTTTATACATTGTTGATATTTAAACTGACCACATGTGGTCACCCACTTGCATCCCAAAGAGTAGAATCCATCCTTAACATTGATGCCAGGTCCTGGGTATATGACATGCTGCCATTGAAGTTTGAAAAGATCGCATGCATAGACGAACTATCTTCTCTGCTCTCTGCGCCATTGTTACTGGTTCAGTGGAATTGACCACAGGCATGGTAAAAGCATGATGGCTGCCACTCGTCACACTCAAGACAAGCCAAAAAAAAATTGAGGCTCCAGTCCAAGCACTTTGCAAATGGCAGCCACTTTTGTTGTGGCAGATTCCACCGAATGCTAGGTCTTCATCCTCAGAATCACCTATGTGGGAACCGATAAATGTAGGATCACCTTATACAGACAGATTGGAAGTTACCTGATTGTGGCAGATAGGTACTAAAAGATCAATGGGCATGGTAAGAATTCAATATAATGTGATTATGACAAAATTACTAGGTGACGGTGTTGGGTGTAAAAATGTGTATTTTGGAGTGGTGGTACCGTTAAAGTAGTGGATACAGATTTCAGTATACTGATTACCCCAAAGATTGCTGGTGAGTGGCCAACTGTTTAAGGAACATCTGTGCACTGCAGTGTGTTTTGGTGCAAACATTTTTGTTTTAATTGAGAAGAATTTTTTTTTTTCAGAAAAGAGATTTTGCATACTAACTGTGCATTTTCATCCCATATGCCATTAATTATCAAGTTTACTGGATGTGAAACTTGCATAGCAGAATAAGTTGCAGAAAGAATATTGTGAAGAAAACAGTTACATTTCTTGTATTTTGATTGCAGGAGCATTTGAGAAAACATACTGGGGAGACGCCCTATGAATGTCTAGAGTGCTCACCATGTATATAAGTACAAAACTAGAAATACATATAAAAGGCACCTTAGAACCCATCACGGCAAGATTTTGAGCAAATTTGGGACAATTATGATGAGTGAAGAGGAATTTGCAAAGGTAAGAACCAAGAAATACAAGAAGTCTGCATCATCTGATGCAATCACACCATCGGCAGAAGTCGCCACCTTCGTCGGCAGAATCGTCCCCAAACAGAGAGGAACCTCCACAGCTGCCTTCTACATCTTCCACACCACTGCCGTCGGTGCCACTACCTCCTGTAGGAACCATTCTCATCTGGACTGAGTCCTATGACAACACAGCCATCATTAGGAATCCTGCCTCCCATGGGGGCTATACAGGCGGCAGCTGCAGCACCGGTAGCAGTTTTGGGGGTACCAAACATGGTGTGCCATGCCTCAGTGTACCCTACATACATTCTCCTCTTTCGGCGCCCATCACCCTGATGCCACAGCCTCCTTTAGCATGGGACAGCCTGGCATTACTGTGGCCAGCCTTCTGTCACTGTGAGTACAGACTCTCAAGGACAAACCTTCTATACCAATACTGGATTCGCACCCATGGTGCCGACGAAAGTGCTGCCCCCGTGTACACCTCGCACTCGGTGGCAGGGTCAGACAGGTGGTGCTAGAGAAATGGATATGGCTGACTACAAACCAGTGGGTTATGTCACCCACAATTGAGACTTCCACACAGTCCTCGGTGCCATTCCATTTTATGCTGCTCCTCCCCATCATTTCTAGCCCCACCTGACTCCCCATCCTACCACAGCCTTCCTCCTCCTTCATCAGCTCCTGGTCTGTCATTATCTGTCTGTCTGTGCTGTGTCTGTGTAAGCTGTCATTTTCCATTTGGCCCACAGCCTGACCCAGCCCTGTGATTTCCACCTTATGTCATTTAAAGGCCCACCTCGCCCACCCACCCAACCACCCCCCTCTCTCTCTCTCTCTGTCCCTCTCTCTCTCCCTCTCTTCCTTCTTTCTTTCTCCCTGTCTCTTTCTATCTCGCTCGTTCGCTCTCTCAATCCAAGCTGAACGGCTGGCACTCTCAACGTGTCATAGTGTGATCTGCCTTAGTGGAGACCTTTAAGGCGGAAAAGCTACCAGTCATTTTTGTATTTGTTGTTTTATTTCTTTGGGTTTTTTCCTTGGTGTTTTGTTTTTGTTTATTTCTTGGGTTTTTTCTTTGGTGTTTTGTTTTTTCGAGAATGACCTTTTTTTCTGTAACTCTTTAATAATCCTGAAAGAACCCTGAGATCGACGGGGATATGATGATAGAAATTTATCAGATTGTTATGTTTTGTTAGTCTGTTGTGCTTTTTTTTTTCTTTCTCCCTTTTAGATTTTTTTTTGTTTTCAGAGAAAGAAGAATGCATTAACACTGCAAGCCCACACCCCGTAACAGAGTCGGGGAATCTATGCAACAATGATGCATTGATGTTCTTTGTAGGTCTGTCTTGTGGAATATATGGTGCCTTTCTCCTCTTTGATGCAGACTGTGTAAAGTGTATTGACTGAAATGTCATATAATGATGTTGTGTTTATCCATTGATCCATGCCACTGTGATAATTCATATCGTTCATTTTGAATCCATCCCTGAGTGACTGTGAAGTGCAATGGGAGATAAAATGGGTTGGAAGGTTTGGTTGGTTTGTTTGTTTGTAACCAGCCCTATGGCAACATTGCATGGTGTGGTCTGACTGTTGGGGATCTGACCACGATGCCTGCATCTCCATCACACCCGTGTTGGTTGCTGACACATAGGTCCAATACAAGCAGGCTGGAGAACTTTCCTTGGATGCAAGGATTTCTGAGAAAATTACCCGAGTTTCAAAGGCACGAAAAGCTAACACACCCAGATGATTTAAGAAAAGAAAGATTTGCTGAAATTTGTTCAGCCATTTGTATGCAAGGTTTTGTGGGTTTTTTGTTTTGCTTTCTGCACAGTAAATTGCCTGTCACAAGAGACATCTTACCTGTATAGATTCCATTTTGGCCGAGGAGCTTCGCCCTCCACCTGTCCCCTCCCCACCCCCCACCAGGGCGTTGCCCCTGGACCCCATCAGGGCCTAGGTGGCCCATAGAACTCAGTATTTTATATTTTTCATAGAGAGATTTTTCAAGTCAGCTGTTCTCCAGCCTGTCAATTCTGTGAGTGCAGGGATAGTGTTCTTTTTATCATTGGTGGAGGGTACTGTTAGGAGAGCCAGTTGCTCTCATAGACTTTTTTTTTTCTTTTTTTATTCATGTTCAAGGTCACATTTGTAACACTTGCCTCTGAAATGAAGTTGGTTGTCCTCTGAAGCTACTTCAGCGTGCCCCCCACTTTCGGCACATTGTCTCACCATTTAGCAAAGCTATATCTCTGCTGTTGCATGGAATAGGAATTTCTCAAGGGTGAAGCTGCCCCATTTCAGCCAGTTTTCGGGTCAGTTTAAACCATTAATCTGCACAGGGTGGTCTGGATATCACTGTCCCTGCCTGCAGCAGCTCCTAGGGTATCTGCAAGGAATGGCACTGTCTGCCTGCATCATGATCTTGGTTTCTTTTCCACTGATCCAGAGGTTGGATGCTTGCTCAGTTTCCTTGATGGACGTTGACCTCATTGCATCAGTGCTGATGCAAAGAGCTTGATTCTGACTAAATCCAGTTTCTGCTTGTTGTGTTTGCACAGGCTCAAGCAGGCTATGGAACAGCGTTTTGTTCCACAACTGATCCCATGCAGGACTTTTCAGTATCCTCTAATTTTCTTCACAAGTAGTGCATGCCAACTCCAGAAGATTGTTTTCAGTATCCTCTCATTTGTTTCACAAGTAGTGCATGCCAACTTGCAGAGATTGCCTTGTTTTTGTCTAGCCAGTATCACTGTCTTTGTGATTTGTAGTTTTCAGGTCACCTTGTAAATTAAAGTAATGCTAAGTAGTTGGCTTCAACCTGCTCCTTTAGTGAAATTCTGCCAAGAGTGACAATGCCAGCTTTCTGTTTTGGAGACAAGGTATAAAAAGAGAAAGGTGGTGGAGGATTTGTTGCTACAGTCATGTAGGCGTCACAGATAAGATAAGATAATATAAGCAACATTATCTTATCTTATCTGTGACGCCTACATGACCTGTAAGCAACCAGCAGTAGAGCGGAAGACACAGAGATTCTTCACTCTGCACTCACTGTAGAGAGCCTGAAGCCATCGATATTGCTGCAGTCTCTGTGGCTATCAGCCAATGGTGGGACGTAAGTTTGATCTGCGCACACACCTTCTCATTGATGCCGTTAATTAGGTGGTGAAGCTTCTTTCAGAATATTTCATTAATTGATGATCTTCCAGAACAGATTAAACACTGGGAATCATCCTTCTCATTGATCATTTATTAGGAGTGGAGCTTCTTACGTCACAGAAGCATTCATTTTCTTTTGTGTATTTTGAATTTTGTCACTGTGTAAGCACAATTGCTGCATGGAAGAAACCATACGTCCGGAAACCAGAATTCGACCTTGCTGTTTGTCCCAGAGATCCTGAAATCACAAAATGCACGGGTCGATTTTTTTTTTTTTTTTTTTTCACCCCATCAAACGTTTCATAAAACTGTTTCCTGGTTACGAGACTTCATCCAATCCAGCACAAAAAATAACGAGTCATTGAGCTCAGTCTTGCATTTGGTGCCTAGTTTTTCTGGCCTTTATCAAGACAGGTGTAAAAGGTTACCAAATTCCATCCTTGTGAAGCATGCCTCGTTTTCCTGGTCTGATCCAGGTGAGGATGTGAGCGTTGCTGACTTTAAGCTAGAGTAGGATGCTAACGTGTTAGGTTTGATCCAGGGGAGAGTGGAGAGTGTTCCTAAGGTTAATCTGGTATGGGATACAACATTTTGATAGGTTTGACTCGGGTGAGGAAGTATAGTTTTTACAATTTGATTGTTGTATGCATTTAAATTTTACCAGGTTTGTTCAAGAGCAGGGTGTGAAGTTTTAACTGGTTTTGATCCAGAGAAATCTGGTCTAGGATCCAAGGATTTCACTGTGTTTGCTTTGGGTAAGGGTTAAAGTGTTGCCGAGCTTTGATCTGGTTTGACATTTTACTTGTCTTATGCAGGATAGATGGTAAACTATTGCTGAGATTAATTTGATGCAGTGTGTGAAGTCACTATATGCTTGATCCAGGGTAGAGTGGAAAGAGTCAATTTGGCGTAGAATGTAAAGTTTTGACTGAGGTATGGTGGTAGGAGCTGCTGAACTCAGCCTCCAAAATTTCAGATGCTTAAAATCATCTTTCATCCGTTTTAAAAACATTTATTTCAACCCACAAGTAATTTTATATTGAAAAAGTGTTGATTCCTTTCCAAATATTTTTTTCTGGTAGAATGATGTTGTAAGTTCCAGGAAATGCCAGTTTAAAAGCTAAC
Source organism: Conus canariensis (assembly GCA_033310375.1). Taxonomy (NCBI): domain Eukaryota; kingdom Metazoa; phylum Mollusca; class Gastropoda; order Neogastropoda; family Conidae; genus Conus; species Conus canariensis. The sequence continues at coordinate 10,287 of JAMYXO010008491.1, forward strand.
AAATCGGAAAGAGATGTACGGCGATAAGGGTGCTGCCCTTTGACCCTGTCAACAGGCCCTCTGTTGCTACCATGGGCCCTCAAACACTACTGTTTCTTCCTGTTTTGTTGCTACCTGTGTTCATGCCTCGAAATTGATCTGTTGGATAAGTGTAACTAGTTTGAATGGTAAGAATTGCTGAGTTTTGATAGGGTGCAAGAGTTAAGCTTTATATTGTTTGATCCAGGGCAAAGTGTAATTGCTTATTTTGGCCTGGTTTAAGATGTAAAGCTTTATCATGTTTTATCCAGGGTAGGGTGTAAAATAATGCCAAATTAGTTTTAGTGAGGATGTAAAGCTTTAATGGGTTTGATCCCGGGAAGGTGTAAGAGTTTTGCCAAGCATAGTGGAATGAAAAGCTTTTTATTTGCTTTGATCAGCGATTACTGAGTCTGACCTGGTTCTAAGCTTTTATTGATGTTTTTAGGGGATCTGGTGAAGATAAAGTGTGATT
>JAMYXO010000847.1:5000-10000 GCA_033310375.1 Conus canariensis
AATACCTGCACGAACGAACGGTCACACATACACGCGCCCGCGCGCGCACACACGTCTGTTCACAAACACGCACACACCCAACACACACACACGCGCTTGCCCATTGCTCACACACACACACACCCACACGTCTGCACGCACTCACACTTACACACACACACACACACACACACACACACACACACACCTGCACAAACGAATGCTCACACACACGCGCGCGCGCGCGCGCCCGCGCGCTTGCCCATTGCTCACACACACACACGCGCGCGCTTGCCCGTTGCTCACACACACACACACGTCTGCACGCACTCACGCTTACACACACACACACACACACACACACACACACACACACACACAAAACACACACAAACACACTCAAGCGTGCGCGTGCTCGCACGTACACGCTCACACATAGTCACGCATAGATACACACTCACATACACACACGTTTACTCGCGTTTACACACACACACACACACAACCACACACACACACCACACATACAAAAGCGTGCGAGTGTTCGTGCTTACACACACACACACACACACACACACACACACACACACCACACACCACACACACACACACACAGAAAAGCGTGCGAGTGCTCGCGCTCACACATACACAAGCGCACACACACGTACATACACACACACACAAACACACATACACACACACGCACGCTCTCTCGCTCGCGCTTACACACACTCACACAAGCACACACACACACACACACACACACACACCACACACACACACTACACACACACATACCTGCGCACGCGCATGCGCACGCGTGAGAGCAATCACGAACACAAACATGCTCGCGCACGCACTCAAACGTGCTTGGGCTCGCGCTTCCGAGCAGGCAGGCAGACAGACAAACACACACGCACGCACGCATGCACGCAGGTTCCCACGCACGCACACGGAAACACGCACGCAAGTGCGCGCGTGCTCCCATGGAGGCATTAACGGAGGCACGCACGCAGCACAAACACCACACACACACACACACACACACACACACACAACACACGCCCGCGAGCGCGCGTGCATGCACGGACGCACGCATACGCACGCACGCGCGCACGCACGATTGCACACACACACGGACACACAAGAGTGCGCGTGCTCGCCCTTGCACACACACACACAACACACACACACACACACCATACACGCACGCGCGTGAGCACGCACGCACGCACGCGCATGGTACGAGCGCAATTACGAACACAAACATGCTCGTACGCGCACTCATACACACAAACGTGCGTGCGCTCGCGCTTGCGAGCAGGCAGGCAGACAAACAAACGAACACACACACGCGCGCGCGCTTGCATGCATGCACGCAAGCACGCACACGGAGACACGCACGCAAATGCGCGCGTGCTCCCACGGAGGTAAGCACGGATGCACGCACGCAGCACACACACATACACACACATGCCTGCACGCACGCACGCACGCATACTCACACACACACAGACCCAGACCCAGACAGACACACACGCACACACACACACGCACACACTCACACGCGCGCGCGCGCGCGCATGTGTGCTTCCGCTTGCACACACAGACGTACACACATATAAGTACACACACACACACACACAAACACACAGAGATACACACAAACAAGCGCGCGCTTGCTCGCGTTTACACACACACATGCACACGCGCACACACACACATATATACACACACAGACACACGCATTCACACATACCACACACCACACACACACACACACACACACACCACGCACGCACCACACACGCACGCACGCACGCGCGCTCACGCTTACACACTCACTCAGCAAACACACACACACACACACACCGTCTGCACGCACCCACGCATGCTCACACACACACACACACACACACACACACACACACACACACACACACACACACAAGCGTGCGCGCGTGTTCTCGCTTACACACACACAAACACACCCGCGCGCGCGGGCATGCCCACGCATGAGCGCAATCACGAACACAAACGTGCTTGTGCTCACGTTTGCGAGGAGGCAGGCAGACAGACAAACACACAGACACACACACGTACGCATGCTTACACGGAGGCACGCAGCAAACACACACCCACACACAGGCACGCAAGCACACGCCTGCTGCCTGCACGCACGCACAATTACACACACACAACACACACACACACACACACACACACACACACACACACACAAGCGTGCGCGTTTCCGCTTACACACTCGCACATACACACGTACACACACACACACACACACACACACACACACGCACGCACGCACGCTCGCTCGCTCGCGCTTACACACACACACAACACACACACACACACACACACACACACACACACCACACACGCGCTTACACACTCACACATGCACGCGCACGCACACGAGAAAAAAAGATAAACTTCAAATGAAGTAAACCAGAAAAAGGCATGAAGTCACAGAAAATGAATTAAAATAGAATCGAATGAATATAAAATAATAAAGTGAAGTAAATATAAAACTTATTTTTATATAAGTCTTGAAAATATTTTTCTATTGTTTCTTTTGTACTTCTCTCTCTCATTATTTTTCTTTTATATTATATATATATATATATATATATTATCGATCACAGTAAAGAAAGACAAAACAACAAGTTGTACATTCTCCTCTTACGTTTCGGCAATCTTGCCTTCCTCAGAGAAACTTTATTCACTGATCAAAACACAGATCACAATACCCGACCACAGCTACGGGATAAACAAGAAACATTACTCACTTAAATTGGGGGAAAAGAAAAAGAAAAAATTGTGGGGGGTGGGGGGGGGGGGGGGAAGAAATACCAGTGCAGTGACACTTGACAACAGTTCTCTCCCCGACACACACACACACCCCTGCTATCCCACATATAGGCCTGCATGCATATCCCCCTCCTACATGAACTTGCACGCGCGCACCTGTGCGCGCGCACGTACATACACACACACATTCGCGCGCGCGCCGCGCGCGCGCACACACACACACACACACACACACACACACACACACACACACACACACACACACAGAGTGTCACTTACGGGACAAGGCGAATTGTCTTTGTCTTTGTCCTTGGGTTCGCCTTTCGCTCTCGCTCTCTTCTCTCTCTCTCTCTTGCTCACTCCTACTGAACGAATGAATGACTCGATGATCGACTGACTGAACGAATGAATGAATGACTAAACGACCGCTGAACGAATGAATGACTGAGTGGTCGACTGACCAAATAAATAAATAAACAATCGACTGAATAAATGAATGTCTGAACGACCGGCTGTCCAACTGAACGAATGTCTGACTGACCGACTGAAAGAATGAATGATTAAACGACTGACTGAACGAATGAATAATTGAATGGTCCACTGACCGACTGAGCGAATGAATGATTTGACGACCGACTGAACGAATAAATGACTGAACGACCGACTGAAGAAATGGATGACTGAACGACCGACTGACCGACTGAATGATTGAACGATCAACTAATCGACCGAACGAATGAATGACTGACCAACTGAAAGAATAAATGCGTAAATGACCGACTGAAATGAATGACTGACTGAACGATCAACTAAGCGACTAATTGAACGAATGAATGACCGACTGATATGACTGAATGACCGAACGGCCGACAAACCGACTGAACGAATGAATGACTGTACGACCGACTAACCGACTGAACAAATGAATGACTGAACGACCGACTAACCGACTGAACAAATGAATGACTAAACGATGGACTGAACGAATGAATGACTGAACGACCGAATGAATAAATTGACAACCGATCGACCGACTAAACAAAAGAATGAAGGACCGACCGATTGACTGACTGGACGACCGACTAAACGAATGACTGACTGACCGACTGATACCAGTGAATTTCTAAATGGCCGACAAACCGACTGAACAAATGAACGTCTGAACTACCGATTGACCGACTGAATGAATGAATGACTAAACGATGGACTGAACGAATGAATGAATGAACGACCGATTGACCGACTGAACGAATGGATGATCAACTGACCGACTAAACAAATGACTGACTGAAGGACCGACTGAACGAATCAATGAATGCGTGATCGACTGACAGACTGAATAAATAAATGACTTGACGACCGACTGAACGAATGACTGAACGACCGACTGACCGAATGAAGAGCCGACTGCGCGAAAGAATGAACGACCGACTGACCGAATGAATGACTGAACGATCGGCTGACCGACTGAACGAATGAATGACTGAACGGCCGACTGACCGACTGAATGAATGACTTGATGAACGACTGAACGAATGAATGACTGATTGACCGACTGACCGAATGAATGATCGACTGACAGAATGAATGAATGAACAATCGACTGTCCGATTGAAGAAATGTTTGGATCGATCGACTGAAAGAATGGATGTCTGAACGACCAACTGACCGATTGACAAAATGAATGGCTGAGCGACCGACTGACTAACGGAACGAATGACAGACGGACGGACTGAACGAATGAATGACTGAACGGCCGATTGAATGCATGACAAGCGACCGACTGAGCGAATGAAGGAACGAATGAGTGATCGACCGAACGAATATACGAACGAATGACTGAACGACCGACTGTACGAATGAATGTCTGAACGATCAATTGACCGACTGAACGAATGAATGACTGAATCAGCAACAGACCGAACAAACTTACAAACGAATGACTGAACGAATGAATGACAGAACGAGCGACCGATCGATCGACCGACCGACCGACCCAACAAAAGCACGAAGAAAACAACAATGAACGAACGAACGAACAAGCAAACGAGTGTACCGAAGAGAAGAAGGAATGAAAAAGAAAAATAAAGAAAAAAAAAAAAAAAACGAAAGAGAAAATTCAGAAATAGTGTACCACAAAATGAAAAGAACATAAACGAATGTAAAACAAACTCCTCTAAAAACATAGCGGG
>JAMYXO010000847.1:17500-22500 GCA_033310375.1 Conus canariensis
TTAGAGCATGAACGATGGATGGGAGAAAAACATAAGAATGTTAAACAACGCGCGGGACAGGAAAGGGAGAACTGGATGGAGTTGTAAATGGTACGTCCATCCTAGTGTTCAACACCGCCGAAAGAAAAGTGCAGGTGTAACAATGGAAATGACTGCATCGTAAGTTCGCAGCAATGCAGAAGAATAGGTTAGCACTGTGTAAAAGGAACTGTTTGTTGCAGAGAAGAATGAAAGGGAAGGCGGGGGCCTGCAGGACTTCAAAAAGGTTGGAGGTTTAGTGGGAAAAGACCCAATATGACATAAGAGAATGGGGAATACGGAAACACGATGAATAACAATGTATAACAGGGGGTATCAACAGTAATGGAAGGGCTAAAGAATGAAAGTAGGGGGAGGAGGGGGGGGGGAACTGAAGGGCCTCGGGTTCAAATCCATGAAATATTTAAAGAAGGCAACTGCAGTGGAGAAGCAAGAACCACCGGACGGAGATGGAGACTGGAGATGGTGTGCGTCCAATCCTCTCAGCATGTCCACAGCATGTTTATACGATAAAGTGGAAGTTCTGTGGAGATCATCAAGGAGTGAACTCTCAGCATGTCCACGGCATGTTTATACGATAAAGTGGAAGTTCTGTGGAGATCATCAAGGAGTGAACTCTCAGCATGTCTACGGCATGTTTATACGATACAGTGAAAGGTCTCTGGAGAACATCAAGGAGTGAACTCTCAGCATGTCCACGGCATGTTTATACGATACAGTGAAAGATCTCTGGAGAACATCAAGGAGTGAACTCTCAGCATGTCCACGGCATGTTTATACGATACAGTGAAAGGTCTCTGGAGAACATCAAGGAGTGAACTCTCAGCATGTCCACGGCATGTTTATACGATAAAGTGAAAGGTCTCTGGGAACATCAAGGAGTCAACCTGAAAAAGTAGGGAGTGGAGGGAAAACTGGACTGCAAAGTACAATATCCTGGTGTGAAAGAACGCAAATGAGAAGCACAAGAAAGTAAGTTTAAAAAAAAAAGTTGTGGCGAGCACCAGAAAATCCTACGTGAGTGGGGGCAGGGGAAAAGGTGGGATATAATTATATAAAGAGTTATAAGCGGTATCTATCTACATTGATATATTTTGAGTGGATCAGACGTAAACCATATCAGGGCCGGAAGCCTATATATGAAAAAAAACCCAACTTGTTAATATTGAGACCAAGACTCAAAACTTGCATGGATCAAAACATTTTCTATTGGCCAAGATTTCTCTGATCAACGTGATTCAGCATAGTTGCTTCAGTAACCCGATCCCCACCCTTTCCCATCAATACCCATACCCACCCCATTATACAGTAAGTTCAGGGTAAATCATCCAGGCTGCTGTAAGACGAGTTCACATACGCCTGAGGCTTCATGTATTGATTTTCTGGTGGTATTGGTGTAGTGTTGCATAAACCCTCTATCTTCCCTCTCATCCCGTCCATTCCCCGCCCCGTCCGACCGGTCTTCCTGCTGCGGTTATCCCGTCTGACCTACCACCTTGGTGAGTGTTGACGCTCAGCCTGAAGATGACCTCACACCGAACCTGGCTCAGGTGTCACTTCTCTGCACAGGGCCTATACTGAATCAGCTCTAATACTACTTTGACGGATGCACAAGAAACCTCAGCGACGAAATATTGTCGAATACTACCAGCGGTATCGCTAAAGCAATCGCGGCAATGAAAAACTGTTGAATCATCAGAGCCATATCACAAACGAAGTGTTTCATATAACGGCAATGGAATAACATTGAGCTGCACCTTGGTTACACTCAGAAAGAGTGAACAGCACAAAGCCCCAACTCGGCGGGTCCCCGGGTGGCGGATAGGGGAATGGCCCTCAGATATGGGGGTTAGCTGCGATATAAGTCAGGCTTGCCTGGCAGAATAAGCAGTCCCGGACCAACTGGCGATGTTCCTATCAGGACGGGGTGGGTCAACAGGTGGCACTGTTGTCCTCACTGAAATACCCCATGTGTCCTATGACGGGCTCATCATGCGGTCAAGAGGCGCGGTATAACCTCTAGCCCCGGGGTGGGATCCCCGGAGAAACAATCCCCCCTGTGCTCACAGGGCAGGACGCACGGGCCATGAGCTAAGGGTGAGGCACCCCGAAAGAAAACTCCAGCTGAAGACGGAGGTATCGGGCCACTGGCGCAGCTTAAACCACGATACCACGCATATACGCTTCCATGATGATGCAGTCCACAGAATTTCGATGTGGCGCTCGACCTTCGGAGACCCGCCGGGGAGGTCGGGAGCCGGGCCCTATGCCTCAAAGGGGCCCACCCCAAGCGGTCGGTGGTCAGACAAAGAAATTCTGCATGTCAATGCGACGAAGAAGGAGACCTCATCCTCCTGCTAATGCCAAGCAAACGGTACCACCCAGAATGCTCAACATTCTCCAGTGGAATGCAGAAGGGGTGCATAAAAAGAAACTTGGCTTGGCAGAAAGGATGCATCAAGAAAATATTGATATCGCATGTGTCCAAGAGACACATTTGACCGTAAACCATCGCTTTCAAGTGAGGGGTTACGAGACCATCAGGTTGGACCGTGAGGAAAGAAACAAAGGAGGGGTGCTTATCTTGGTGCGGAATTCCATCGCCGCACAAGAACTCAAGATCAACACCAATCAACAGGCAGAGATCCAAGGTATTGATATAGTCCTTAAGGAACGCAACATCAGGATCTACAATGTCTATTGCCCTCAAGATCGTGATCTTTCCCTCACATACATGAACATCCCAGACAACAACTGCGTGGTGGTGGGTGATTTTAACAGTCACTCAGAGAGATGGGGCTATGAGGAGACGGACAAGAGAGGCGAAGAAGTTGAGGATTGGGAGATTGACACACATCTTCATCTCATCAATCAAGAAGATGATGAACCCACCTTTTACTCTAGACGCTGGATGACCACATCAACACCAGATCTAGCGTTCGCCACCAACGACCTGTTCGTCAGGACCACAAGAACAGTCCTCAACCAGCTTGGAGGAAGTGACCACAAGCCCGTCAAACTCTCTATCAACCTCAACTTACAGTGTCCACAAGCAAAGTGTTTTCCCCGCTGGAATTACAGAAAGGCGGACTGGACTCTCTTCGAGACCCTCACTGATACACACACAAAGCCAATCAACATCAGGCAGAAGGACTCAAACAAGATGGTTCGAGACTTCACAAAGGCCGTCTTGAAAGCTGCTACAGAATCCATCCCAAGAGGAGCACGTAAAGATTACAAGCCCTACTGGACGGAGGAACTCCAGAATCTGGAAGATGCTGTTACGGAAGCCAGGGACAGAGCAGAAAAGCAGCCATCACTGGAGAATAACATAGCGCTGAAGGAAGTAACTGCCAGATACAAGCTGTCCTGCGCACAAGCTGCAAGAAAAAGCTGGCAAGAGAAAACTGAAAGCCTAAATCTCGACAGGGATGGCAGCAAGCTGTGGAAACTGGCTAGAACCCTCTGTAATGAAACAACAAGTCACACCACTATAACAATACAAGAGAATGGAAATTACCTCTCTGGAAAGAAAGCAGCAGACCACTTCATAGACGTCTATGAAAACATCAGCAATCTGGAAGTCCCTCCTGAACATAGAGCTGCAGTGCACAGGGCCCAAGGTGAACTTCATGAGGAAGAGCCCCAAGAGGAAGTCATGACCACAGCTTTCACAGAGAAAGAGCTGGAGGAAGCGTTGCAGAGCCTCAACCTGAAGAAGTCACCTGGACCAGACGGAATCACAAATGAAATGATTCTGCATCTTGGGATGAAGAGCAAGGCAGTCCTTCTAAAAATCTTTAACTCCAGCTGGAAGACAGGATCAGTACCACAGTGTTGGAGGGAAGCAGACATGATCCCCATTCACAAAAAGGGAAAGGACAAGTCGAAGGCTGACAGCTACAGACCCATCAGCCTTACAAGCTGCTTAGGGAAGCTGATGGAGAGACTTGTCAACACAAGGCTTGTCTGGCACCTTGAGGAGCATCAGCTGCTGAGCCCTGAACAGGCAGGCTTCCGCCAACACAGATCAACAGAAGACCAGATCACATTCATCACGCAAAGCATTGAGGACGCTTTCCAAGAAAAGAAGAACACGCTTGCTGTCTGGATTGACATGGAGAAGGCGTTCGACAAAGTCTGGAAGGACGGACTTAGGCTCAAACTACGGCGATGTGGTGTGTCTGGGGGGATGTACACCTGGATCAGCCAGTACCTACACAATCGCCAAGCCCGAGTCAAGATTCAGGGCCAGAAAAGCAAGAAGAAGGTGCTGAGACAGGGAGTACCACAAGGAGGAGTCCTTTCGCCAACGTTGTTCCTCATCTTCATAGATGACATCGTCAGAGAACTGCCAAAAGGGGTCAGAGGAGCGATCTACGCAGATGACCTGGTGCTTTGGTGCTCTGAAGAGTACACCACCACAGCACAGGTACGCCTCCAGACTGCGCTCAACAAGATCAGCGACTGGACCAAGGAATGGCTTGTCTCTGTCAACTCAAGCAAAACAACCTACACAGTCTTCAGCCTATCCAGCAAGAAGCAAGAGGCGAAGCTGACACTGAACAACCAAAGGCTTGCAGAGGAACCCACACCTACCTACCTGGGAGTGACCTTTGATCGCAGGCTCACTTGGAAACAGCAGATCACCAGATGCTGTAGCAAGGCCAAGTTGAGACTGGCGATCATGAGGAAACTTGCGGGGACGAACTGGGGGGCTGACGAACGTATCCTGAAGAGACTCTATACAGGGAGAGTCCGACCTGTAGTTGAGTACGGGACGTCAGCATGGGCATCAGCTGCAAAGTCTAACCTCAACCACCTCAATAAGATACAGAACCAAGCTCAGCGTGTCATAATTGGCGCCATGAGATCCACCCCAATCCTGAAGATGGAAGAGACCACTGGGCTACAGTCATTAGAGGACAGAAGGGACACAAAGATCCTCATCCAAGCAGCAA
>JAMYXO010008492.1:0-10778 GCA_033310375.1 Conus canariensis
GGGGGGGGGGGGGGGGGGGGAGTTTTTGTGAGAGAAAGAAAATGAATGTAAAATGGGGCGTTAGATTAAAAAGATATGATTTAAATGACAGCATGGGGGAACCCCGGGGTGGCCCCCTTAACAAGACCATTCACTGCCTTTAAAGGGTTTTTTTTTCCGCAAATCGGCTCCTGAGACGGGCTTTTGGGTCTGTCCCCCTGGGAAAAAAAAAAAGGAGATATATCACAGCCAGTAATTGTTTTTTTCTCATCATAAAGGGGGCTGTAAAAAAATACACACCAAAACCACACACCAACAACACAAACACCACACCAGTCCAAGGGACTCCAAAGCGTCGGGAGGGTGAAAATAAAACGAAAAGAAAGGGGGAAAAGGGAAAATAACGCTAAAAAATTTTGTTTGTTTTGTTTTTTGGACAGTGCGATTGTCAGGTGGTCCGAACTTTGTTTCTCAGTCTGGTGGAGTTTTGGGGTTCGAGTCCCAAAAAGCAGCGGGTGGGTAAAAACGTGATTTTTTTTTTTTTTTTTTTTTGTTGTTGTTGTTGTTGCTGATCTCATGTCAAAACAGTGACAGGGATTCTCTGTGGCCACACGCGTGCCGGGACCGGCCACGCCCACGTTTAAGGTTCCGCCCTACTCGTCACTGTTTGGTGGCTTACGGAAACACAGAAATACCCAGCATGCGGGACACGCGGAGAGGACATGGGCAGCGCTAGACACTCGTGGGACAGTGACCTACTGTGGTGGAATAAGCTGCCACATCTCGGCAACATTTCGCCCGTTGGTGGTGTCATTTTCACCCTGTATGTTCCGTTGTGGTGGAATCTTAATTGCCGGGATGTTCCATGTGTGTTTTGTTGTTTGTTTCTCGACGTCGTTATGATCGTCCATTTGCATAATTTTTAGTATTATCAAGACTGCTGCGCATAAGTACTTTTTCGTAACTTTTTTTTTAACTTATCTGTAGAAATGCTTTGTTTTTTGTTTTTTTCAATAACGCTGGGGGAGGGGTGACGCTGAAATAGAACAGAAAAGAACGGAAACAGCAGGGTGCGTTGCAAATTCATGTATTGTAATGTGACTACAGTCTTCTCTATGAGGTGTGTAAACAGCCATTTCCATTCGATCAAAAGTTGCTGCAATCAGTTGACTATCTCCACCCATTCGTCACGGTGTAAGAAAGGAGAGTCAATCTTCCTCTCATCTCCCTACCCCCCCCCCCCCCCCCCCCCCCCCCCCCCCCCCCCCCTGTTTTTCCTATAGATTACCGATTTCGCTTTGCAAAGGTTGGCAGCGATGTATACTTTTCGTTTGGAACTTTCACTGCGAGGAGGGATGCTCCAAGTGTTACTACTACTACTACTACTACGACGACGACGACGACGACGACGACGACGACTATCAGTACTACTACTACTACTACCACTACGACTGCTGCTGCTGCTGTTGTCCCACTGCTGCCATTACTACTACTATTGCCACTGCTGCCATTACTACTACTGTTGCCACTGCTGCCATTACTACTAGAGAACTATAAAATAGGCACTCTGGCTCACCCACCTCCGCCAGCTCCAACCGGCTGAAGCCGGTTTCGCTGTTGCTCCGCCGGCTTACCCAGAGTGCCTATTTTATAGTTCTCTAATAGTAAACACTTTACAAACATACATAATGTGTAGGATTATCTGTTTTTAACACTAATTTAGAAAACTTTTGAGACTTTAGTTTTTGCTTAATCCTTCCGTTTTTCTTGATCGTCTTCAATAACATCATTTTCACGCATACATTCATCAAATGCGTCTCTGTCTTTCATAGTGAAATAAAACCACTGTCTTTAATTGTTCTCTAAAGTCTTTTTAAAACTGAGTTATATTTTTGACATAAAATCCACACACTTATCCCAGCATGTCTTCCACTGAAAGCCAGTTTTGACAAAGCGTTTCTTTTTTTGACTATATCCTTTCTGCTGAACAATCATCTATAATAAATAATGTCTGCGTTCCCTCAAAACAGTTTAAAAAAATGTTCTAAACACTCACTCAGTTTATTGCTAGGGTCAACTAAATAGATTTCATCATCCGTCCATATAAACCTTCTATCGTGATATGCTTTGTTCCATTTAAGTGTCGGACAGAAATTACAATATGATCAAAATTATAAACTATAAACTGTTTGAATATGGGTCGAGGACAAATATTGTTTTTCCACAACCAGTCTGTCCACAAATCAATGAACAATGAGGGGTTTTTGTCATAAAGTTTAACATCGGCATTGACACCAAAGTTGTCTGCTCCATAGTTTTAAAACAGAATTATAATCTAATCCAGTTATTGTTTTTATCATACTCTCTGTCAAAACTTGTTCAGTATAATAAAACCCTATAAGGCCCAAATGTGTAAGATTAATCCAGTTCAGTTCTGTAAGATCGTTTCTATTTAAAACTAATATCAATTTTGTTGCTTGTTGTTATGACCTTAATATCCTCGCCATTGTAAAGAACAACGACAGTAACTTTAAGTTTGTCAACGTCTAAGTTTTGCCAGCTAATAAGAATTCCTTTCATAAGATTGTCACTGACGCCCAGAGCTCCATTTCTCGCCTCATCTTTTAAGACAGAAATTTTTAAATATCATTGTGAACGTGTCTCCTAATTTTGTGCGTGGAATGAACTGTAATTTTGTAGAAGCTTTCTTTAAAAACCGATCTCTTCTGTGGAGGATGTACTGTTTGTCCCCAAACGGCTTTATTTCAATCTCTTTTCCGACTGTTGTCCTCTGGCATAAGACTTACATGTAAAGGGCCAGAGTTCAATGCTTTTCTGAAACTTTTTTGACGGTCAAAAAATGTAAATGGGCTTAAGAATTCAAATTTTATGTCCCATTCTAAATATGGTTCAAGTGCCATTTGTTGTCAGTTTTTCGAACTATTTTATATTCATACTGACCCGCATTATTTGCTTCTACATTGCGTAGTTGTTCTAGTTTAGGAAACCTTTTGTTGTCGTCAACCTCTTTGCGCTTATAATAACCATCTTTAGTGTACTCAAAACCATACAAAGTGCTATCTCACCGTTTTGTTCAAAGTCCTCAACGTCTGCAAGGTCTTTTAATTCTAAAGTTACACACCTCTCAGGCGCTAATGTGACCCCGAATCGTCTGGCCCACGTGACATTTTTTAAAACAACGTATTATTTTATTTCCAAAACAATGTGCAGGCTGTCACATTTGACGACTTTTCCTGTTTGGTCTTTGATTTTTATATTAAATGATCTGACCCTCCCACAAGCTAATCTTTTAAACTGTAAATTAGGGAATTGTATAAATTCATAATCGCAATATGCAGCTTTCCCTGATGGAAGAGCTCTTAAAACAGTTGAGGGCCTTCCATCATATAAGTTTTCCATCAGTGCTCCAGCTCGTCCAAATGAACATAGAGTAATGAATGTAATGCAAGATCGAGCGGATATTCTCCCTCATAAGTAGTTTTGTCTGATGTAACTATAAAATCATAAATGACATTAATCGCTAGTTGCAAAGCCTAACATTTTAGCTAGCTCTCTATCAAAATAGTAACGTACTTCTTCTTCTTCAGGTTTGAATGTCAACATTATTTTCAAATTTGCATTGTTAAGTTTGAGAGTAATGTCGAAGTTACTCATTGCTTCTTTTAGCGAGCAAAACCCGTAATAACCATCAGGTATGGTTAACTGGCTAACTAAGTTTCCTCTATTGTCAAATTTTGTAATCTTATTATTTTTCTTGGATTTAGTTATATTAAACCATACGACTTTGTAAAAAAATTTCATGGAGTGCGACCCTTTGGTGTTCCGCATTCATTATCAATAGCATATTCTAAAAACGAAGGACTGTCTTGAGTTGTTTTGTTACAAACATTTTTAAAACAAATTTAAAAATGAGTGCATTCAAATATACTAATGCAAAAATATTCTGTTGGGCCGCACTACAGTCCTAAAAATATAACAACTGACACCCTTGACATTTCTGTGACTCAGTCTGACGCCTTTCAAGTAAAGGTTAGTACTCCATTGGATCGTTATCTTAACCCTCCTATTAAAAACGACTACATCCCGAAAGTGTGGTTCAGTCATCCGATGCAGTTTTTATCAGAACCAGTTAAACTTTGCTGTGTTTTGTGCTTCAACTGGGTGTGGAGTGTCGTATGCTGATCATTTAAATCATCCTGTTCCTTTGGTGAGGTCAGTGTATAGATTTCAATTTTTATTACACCTTCAGACGTATTTTGTCTGAACTGCAAGCGCCATTACCAAATGACAAAACGTTTAATCCATTCAGCAACAGAATAGATTACAAGGCTTTTGAAAGGATCTGTAAACGAATTTGATATTGACCCAAAGACAGACTTTAGACAAAAGTTGGATCTTAATCATGGTTTAGGCACTCTTTATTATTGGGGAGTGCACAGAAAGTATAACTATGATTGGAATCCTCCTTACACATCTTTCTCTTCAGGCACAACTGTTACACCTCGGGTCCATAGAGCAAGAGCATAAAAAAGCTTGGACAACATTTATTTTGGATACATCTAAGGGCCTAACAAAAGCGGGAATAGAACGAATAAACGACTCTATTCGTACTTATGTTTGGTGTTTGCTAGGTTCGCAAGCACAAACGAGATCAAAACATAATTGATCCTTCTACTGGCTTTGACGCACAAAAACAGTATTTAGCAAATTTAGAGGATTCTATTAATTCTGCAATTGATTGCCTTCAAGTATTAAAAGGTACCAAAATGTTTTACAATTTGCAAGATCGAAAGTAGACTTTGCTGTCGGCACTGGTTTATACATGCTGCCTTCTGACCTCAGACTCCAGATAGGAACAATAATAAACTATAATAATGAAATCCTTGTGGCTGGTAAAGAAGAGAAGGTCGGAAAAAACGACATAAATTCAAGCCAGCAATAGCAATAAAAAAAGAAGCCCCACCCCAAACCCCCGAGCCCCCCAAACCCCCCCCAAAACCCCATTCAATCCCTGTGGTCCCAAGAAAAAAAATGACCATGAATAATGAAAAGACAGCACTTGTTATTGGATTAACTGCCCTAGGGTTACTTGGTCTTTATCTTACATAAAGTAACCCAAACTATAAGACAACTAATGCCCATAAAATGCTCAGCCATAAAGCCAACTACTTACTTGCGGCAGACAAAAGCCAGCAACGATCCCTCCTAATTATACCAGGGCAAAGGAATCTATTGCCTTACTGGCTAATTTTTTTAATAAACTTGCAAGGTGATCGAGTTGTTTTTTTACCCATGATTTATCTGACGACGGAGTTGGCGGGCCTGGTGGCACTGCTCCCCCACCCCCCACCCCCTGTTTAAAAGCCAAAAACCAGTGTACTTATTGCAAATCCTAAGGCTGTTATAACACTTGCTAATGTGACACCTTGCTCTCTTAAACAGTGTTCTTTTTCGTTCTGCTAACGTTGTGTTCCTTTCATATAAAATTTTTTTGGATAAGGTTTTCTCTTATTCTTTCTCACTTGAGTTTGTAATTGTTTTTTCCCGGGTTTTTAGACAACACTTCTTTGTCCTTTCTGTTTTCTCCCTTTTTCAAGATCTTTTAGCTTCCCGGGGTTTTTTCTTTCTTTTTTCCAAACCCGACCCCAAGTTGTGGTTTCAGCCTCAAATAGTTTTTCTTTTTCCCCTTTTTTATATGCTCATCAAATTTACCCAGTTTTGGGTTAAAATTTTTTGTTAAAATTGGCCCCTTTATTTTCTTCTCAAAAGGGATGATCAAGGGCCGTTTTTTCTCTCATAGGGTTTGCGGCGGATCGTGCATAGTTTTTTAAATTTTTAAACTTTTCTTCTGAAAAACTGGTTTTTATTATTTCGTCTGCTGTTGGGCTTAAATCTTTAAAAGGGGGGATGTTTTTAATTTGGTTTTTTCTGTTGGGGAAAATTTTTTGTAGTGTGGGTTTTGAAGTTTTGCAAATGCCCCACTGCCTAATCTTCGCGGGTTTTGGGAATGGGCCAAAAGGGGATTTTGATCGGCTCACACTGAGCCCTTTTTCAAATTGTAACCCTTTGGGTTTAAAAAACTTTGATTTGGGGCTGGGTTTTAGGGGTGTAAGGTTTCAGGTTGTCCTTTGCTTTGTTTTTTTTTTAAAAAACAAAATGGCCATCTTTTTTTTCAAAATCATTAGGGGCTTTTAAAAAACAGGAGGGGGTTTTTGGGGCCCAAACTTTTATAAAATTTATTTGACCCTTTCTTTTTCCGTTAATTCACCGCCCCCCAATGATTGTTAAAGGGTGTGTTTAAAAGGGGTTCATTTCACTCATGTCGTCTCCAGGGAAACCCAAAAACTTTTAAAAATCCCCCTTTTTGGGCCCCGGGTTTTTTAAATAAAATTTTTCTTTTTTTTGTGTTTTTTTAAAAAAAAATTTTCACAAGCTTTTTGGTCAATTCTTGACCGCATAGAAAATGAAAGAGCCCCTTTTTCGTGAAGGGAAAAAAAAAGAATATTTTGTTCCCTTTTTTCCCTCTTTCTTTTGATTCGTTAAATTTTTTAATTGGGTTAAAATTTTCCCGACCTAGAGGGAGATGAAGTGATTGTGCCCGGGTTCCCGCACGGCTTACTTTCAAAATAGGAAAATTTATTCAGCAACAAACGCAAACAGGGGCAGTTGTACAGAAATTTTTGGGCGGGCAATCGTTAAGGAAAAATTTTATAAAAAATTGAGGGGCAAAAATATTTTTTTTTACACAATCAGACATATTTCTAATCTATTTTTGATCTATGGCAACTGTAATGAAAGGGCCCATCCTTTTTTTCAAGGAAACGGGAAAAAAACGAAACACTAAAACCAGAATAACCCCCGAGATTTCAAAGGGGGGGGCAACAAGTATGAAGCTGAAAATTTTTGCTTAAAAGGAAATCGCTTTTTTATACCCTTAGAATTTTTAGTGTTAAAAACGTGCGCCATACTTTTCAAGGGGCCCAAAAAAAACAGAATTTTCATAAGAACTAACTTTTAAAAAAATACAAACCCTTTTCATTAAATCTACAAAACACTGATTCCAAGTACAGCATTTTTGACATCTTTTTTAAGGGTTTTACATTGTTAGCAAACCCCAACTTAGCAAGGCTATTGAGCAAAACCCAAATCAGTCAAAATTACAATATATTTCGAAAAGAAATGATTCATCATACTAAAATCCTAAAAGCAGGGGAGACACAAAATGGAACTTTTGTTTTGGCCCCCAGCAAAAATCCCTTTTAAAGGTATTTTATTGCTGTGGAAGATGAAGGGAACCCTTTTAAAAGGCCAAAAAGGGAAAATTTATCAATCCTAAAATAAAAGAAAAATACAATTTTCAATTGGGGTAGCCTAACCAAGTCTACGGTACGGGGCCTTAAAAAAAAATTTTCCTTTTTTTGTGAAAAAAAGAAAATTGTTTGGGGGCGGGAGGTTAGAAGCCAACAGTAGACCTTGGTCTAAAGATCTACACCTTCCCCCGTGGGTTTGACTTGATGAAAAATTTTAAAAACGAAAAAACGGGTTTGGGTTTTACCAAGGAAAAAAAAGAAACAAAGGGAGGGGGGTGGGAAAAACATTTTTAAAAACTAATAAACAACAAATTGAAAAGAAAAAAGAGTTTTAAAAAACCATTTTTAAAGTCTTTGGGTTTTTTAAAAAATGATGGCAGCTGAAAATTTTTAAAATAACGTTTAAAAAATTTCCAATATTTTAAAATTTTTTTTAAATTTTTTTAAAACGTCGTTAAAGAATTTTCCAAAATCCCCCAAAAAAAGTTAGCTTTTTTTCTTGTAGAATAAAAATTTTTTAATTAACCAAATTACACAAAAGCAAAAAAAAGGCAGGACCTTTTTAAAAATCAAAAAACCCAAACGAAGGTATTCTTTTGCTTTTAATTTTGTTAAAAAATGTTAAAGGGGGCATCGGGGGTTAGTGCTTTAACAGGGAACAAGTGTTTTGGCTCTTTTAAAAAAGGCTAGGTGCCCCGGGAAACAAAACCCCTAGGGGTTTGTTTTTTAAAATTTTGGCCTGGGGTTCTTGGGTGTGTGCTTTAGCAAAAAAAAAAAAACTAAACCCCAAAAGCACACAGGGGTTTTTGGGTTTAATAATAAAAGCAAAAATTAGTTTTCCCTTTAAAACAATAAAAAAAGCACTTGCTGACTCAAACATCCGGATGAAGAATTTAGTCGCACAGGTGATTTTGAGGCTACAAAAGACAAAAGTTTGATCTTCAAAAAGGGCCAAGGGCAACTTTTTCAACACAACACCGACCAATAAAAAAGGGAATGTTTAAAAAAAGTAAACGAACTTTTAAACTCTGTTCAAAACAGCTCACTTTAACAACCCCAAAGGGGCGTTTATACTTTATTTTAGAGTCCAAGCACAAAAAACCGTTGAAAATTGATTCTGATAAGTATTTTTTTTTTAATTTAAAAAAAATATTTTGAGTTAAAAAGAAATCCGCATGGATAAGATATATGAAGGTTCAGATGAATTGTTTGAACAATGCTGAGGAAAAGCGTTTGCAAAGCTTTAAATGAGTCTTTTAGGGAAATTATTGATCCAACAAAGGCAGGCAAGCGGTACATGCATTTCCAAGTTTCCAAAAAATAACAATAAACCCCCGTTAAAAAAAAGGTTTTTTTTTAATCGACTATATAAAAAATAAACGAAAAAATCTAGAAGTTTGGGGCTCAACAAACAGCAGCTATTCCTATAAATACTTAACACCCGTTGGCAGAAACAACTTCTTCACAGTTTTAATGAACCTCTGAAGCACTAAAATAGAGGCCGGTTTGGGCAGAGGGGGAAGCCCCGACTCAGATTAAAACAGGCTAAGTATTAGCGATTGTAGGAAGTCTTAAATTTCCCCTGCCTCCAACTTTTGTTTCAAAGAAAGCAGTTTTTAACATAAAAAATTCAACAAAAAATGTTTTATGTGGTGCTCTTTCGGCGCACACGTTGCCAAAAAAGCAGAGAGAGTATCAACTTTTACAGTGGGCCAATGACTTAACTTTTAAAGGCCCTTTAATTTCTATGGCTGTAACAAAATTGATCATTTGAAAAACAAAATCCCCCAATAAAGTTAATGTCTACACTGGGCTGAAGAAACCAACCTTCGCCAATTAGAGTGTCAAAGAACATCCAACAATAGGCAACCAACCAATCTTTAGACTTACTCCTATGCAAAGCCCTTTAAAGGGTTCACTACACTCTAATACGAAAATGAGTAGAAAAATTTCTAGTGCATACTACAAAAAAACATAGAAAAAAGAATTTTAGAAAATGTTTAACAAGAATTCCGTCCGTTCAAGCTGCGGGGCGAACATATAAAACATTTTAAAAAGCCCATTGACTGTGAAAAGAACTAAAATTTCGGCCCCGGGGAAGGCAGTAAAGTAGTTTTAAGAACTGGAAACGGTTGCAAAATAGTCCCAAAGTTGTTTGCAACTTCGAAAACACTCATTGTTCCTTATGAAGGGCCAAACCCCCAGAAATTTCCCTAAAACAGCTTAAGAGAAATCACAATTTCCCAATTTGCCTTAAACATTGTTAGGTCGGAGGGCGCCCATTCCAAACCCAAATTATACAGAGGACCAAATGCGCAAAATACTTTTTAAAAACGCAGCGAATGCGTATGCCTGTTCTAAAATCTGAATTTTTTCGAAATCAAATGACCCTGAAAACCCAAAAACGTAACTCACCTCACTGTTGGATTTTTGTGGTTTGGCCTCCCCCAGACGCAGAGAATCCAAAAGTAAAAAACCCCTGATCACATTAAGGAAAGTTTAGAGGAGCAGCACAAAAAATGCAAACTTCAACTAAATTTGAACCAAAGACTGGAAACTGCCTATATTTTTTCACAAAATTGCGAGGTTTCACTCTCACCTTATAATCAAGCATAAACCCGCGATTCAGGGTGTCCCCTGATTGCCATCATCAAAAAAGTACATGTGTTTCACTTTTAAAAAATTTTCCTTTTTTAAGACCATGCAAAAACCTGATGGGTTTTTTAAGTCACGGGTATTTCCCTTTAAATCCTGCCCCAATAACAAAAATATTTTTGACCCAATCTTGTTAGAAAGGGCGTTTTAAAAATTAGGTACAGAACATTTTGGGGAAAGGGGTTTACGAAGATACACTTCCCCTAAAGGGCGTTTTTTTTAGCTAGGGAAAAGGGCATCAGTGTTCGATTACCCAAAGCCCAAGATGCGTGGCCCGAAGTTTGAGTGTAAAAAAATGGGGGGAAAACAGATTCCATTTAAAATGGCGGATACCTTTTTTTTGGGGGACTCTTTGAAAATTATAGGAAGACCCGATAAAAAATTTCAGCCCGGACCTGCGCATTAATTTCTGCGCCCCGGGGTAGCGGACGCTTTCTTTAAATTTTTGGAGTACAAATTGATTTAGTCTGACCCCAATCTTTAGATGTTGAAAACATTGCGTTGGGGGAACAGATGGCGTCGCACCATTATGTAAAGCAACAACAAATACTTGGACGATATGATCCAGTAAAAGGTCTAAATCTCATGATTTAATGCAAACAAACTTATGGGTGGGGGAAAGGCGCAAATCCCTTCCATTACGCAACTTTTTAAAGTAACAGGGTCAAAAATTAAAATTTTTTAAATGGTTCCTTTTAAGCAGATCAAAGGGGTTCCATTTAGAAATTGAATTTAAAACCTCAGAACTCATGATTTCCATAATGGGGCTACCATAGCGGGAGAAAGTCTAAAGATGGCAAAAAGAAACCCCCC
>JAMYXO010008493.1:0-10778 GCA_033310375.1 Conus canariensis
TTTGGCTAGTATATTAAAATGAATTAATCCCGTCCCCCCCTCTAGGCCAAGGTTCTCGGGGTTTCCTTGTGCGCAGGCCTCGACAATGAGGTAAAGGAAGTTGACCCCGGCTTTTCCCTACGGCGGGGGTGGGTGGGTGTATGTGACTGTTTTTTACTGCTTAGCCCAAAAAATTTCGGCCTGGCAGAGCGACTAACTGCGTGAATGCTATGTCGACATGGTAAGTATACTACCCAAACAGGAAGTAAAATTTACAAAACCCCATGCTGTAGCTGTCTTTTTTGACAAACATCCTGCTGTAATGTTTTTTAAGACAAACATCCTGTTGTAGCTGTTTTTTATTGACAAACATCCTGCTGTAGCTGTCTTTTGTTGACAACTGCTGTGCTGTCATTTTTTGAAAAGATCCTGCTGTAGCTGTCTTTTTTGACAAACATCCTGTGTAGCTGTCTTTTGCTGAAAAAACTTTGGGGATAGTTGTCTTTTATTGACAAACACCCTGTGTAGCTATGTTTGTTGACAAACATCCATTTGTAGCGCTTTTATTGACAAACATCCAGCTGTAGCTGTTTTCTATTGACAAATTCCTGCTGTAGCTGTCTTTTTTTTGGGCAACTCCGTGTCTATGTTTTGTTGACAAACATCCTGCTGTAGCTGTTTTTTTTGAAAAACATCCGCTGTAGCTATGTTTCTTTTGATAAACATTCGCTGTAGCTGTTTTTTTTTGACAAACACCCTTGCTGTAGCTGTCTTTTCTGCCCTGGAGGAAAGCCCACAGTACACATGGACATCTGGTTTTCTATGGTTGTTAGGGAACTTGGTTTTTCGAGGCCTCTATCCCTTTTAGTAAGCACTTCTGGTCTTGGCAGTTAAAAAAATTTGGTTAGGACCACACTGTCTGGGGATCCACTAGCAGGATTGAATGTATGATAGGGAACATCCTTTTCCTGCATTTTTTAACATTGGGACTAGTCTGGAATAGTCAGCTAGTAAACCAGGGCTCCTGATTTCTGGTTGTTGAGGGGACTGTCTCAACGCAGTTGGCCCACCGTGTGGCGTACAACTCAACCCCAAAACTTTCCCTGGAAAAGATTGTGACAACAGGCATGGGGAAAAAGATTAACCCTTTTTCAAAAACCAATTCAGTGTATTCCTGTCACGCTTTGGAAAGTGCTTTCAGACTCAGAAATTCATCGGGAAAATCCAGTATTCCAGGGGGAGGGGTAAAGGAAGCCAAATTTGGGGGAGTTGTCATTTGGTCAACTTCTTCTTTACAAGTCACATTCGCACTTAAAAACTTGCAGAAGCTAATTATATAGCCCCCAAGAAAACTCTTTCTATTTTTAAAAGGGGGCTTGGACCCATTCAGATTGGTCAATGGCTGGGGGTTTTTGGGTTTTCTTAAAAACCTTGTCCCCACAAAAAATCTGGACCCCATCGATGAACTTAGCCCGGGGATGTTCATTTTTCCATCCCAGTTACAGTCTGTTTGCAAGGG
This sequence comes from Conus canariensis, assembly GCA_033310375.1. Classification (NCBI taxonomy): domain Eukaryota; kingdom Metazoa; phylum Mollusca; class Gastropoda; order Neogastropoda; family Conidae; genus Conus; species Conus canariensis. The sequence goes on from JAMYXO010008493.1 coordinate 1,499, forward strand.
AAAGAATCAACTAAGTAAGACTTATCATACATCCAAAGTTTTTTCCCCAATGACAGCTTAAACCTTTTTATTTTTGTTGTTGTTTTTTTTTTCCCCCACTCCTACCTGTCCAGACAAATGGGTTATCCTCACTTGGCATGGAAAAACTAATTTTCAGGGTCCCTCTGAAAAAAAAGGGAAAAAATTTGGGGAAAGCGGAAACTATCTTTGCCTCCATCCCAGATAAAGCCCCTCCCGTGTGATCGGCCCTGTGACTTCCAACACTGCACCCTGAAAAAAACAGCTCAGTTTTCTCCTTTTCCCGGGGGGATGAAAGTGCCTCTTTCAGCTCCACGGTTTTTGGTTTCTTTCAATGTGGTTTCCACAATGACAGTTCAACTTTGACTCTTGCTTGGGGGAAGAAGCACTTTTGTTCATTGCTTGGAGGAAAGCTTCTTCTTTGATCGCAATAGGGAATTTCGAAGTGATTCCTATAAAAAATCCCCTTAGTTGTGGGCCTTTGTTGCTTTTTTACAACTGTCGCGCACTTTGTCGTTTTCCTTGGCTTCACCTGAGTCCGCTCCTAAATCTTGGACTACAGCGCTTCTTCCATTTTCCTTCTTGTTGAAGTGCCGCCCTCTTGAAAATTTGCATGAGACTTGCATCTCCTTTATGAGGTTTTCCCTTTTTCCTTGCCATTGACTCAGGCAAGGGTTTTGTTCAGGTGCTACATTTGGTAAGGTGTGAAAAACTTGATATTTGTGTCAAATTTTGAAGACGGGTCCTTTTTTGGGGCAGAGCCACACCTGTCCAACCCCTGTTCAAGGGCCCAGTGAAAGACAGGCTAGCATTTGACTAAGCTCAATTTGTTAGTTTTTTTTTGTTTTTATTGTGTGAGTTGATCCTGTCAGCAATGTATTGTATAGATTTCTTTTTGAGTGAGTAGAAATGTTTTTTGATTGTCAAAAAAACAAACCATCCACCTGGTTCCAGTTCCCCAATAATAAGATATCAATATTCTATTGTGGGAAATTTCCCTGTAGTTTAGTTGCAGCTAAACACGACAAACAGTGAGAAAGGGCCCAGCTGATAATTTCTACTTATCTCTCAAGTCTTTATCTCCTTGATTTCTGTTTTTGGTTTGTGGTGTGATACGGAAATACAGAAGGAAAAAAAAAGAAGATAAGGGGCTGATCTGACCCTCCTTTTTATATGCAGCAATTGTTTGGACAGGCAAGTATGAGAAAAAGGAATTTTACAGATAAAGTGGGAAAAACGCAAGAAATGGCTTAGTTTTATTTGGCGCAATGCTGTGAATCATAAGGGTGGACACTGGCTGGCGCATCTGGGGATTGAGGTAAAAGTTAGCTCCCTACTCTTCCAATTTCTTTTTTTGGGGGGGGGTAAGGTGGGGATCTTTATGACATGGGTTTTATCCATGCCAAATGGGGTAGGGTTTGGTTGGACATGTAAGAGGGACGTAAAACTACGTTAGTAGTAAAATTCCTTTTAAAAAAAGATCTGTTCTAGTTACTTGAGGGGAGGGAAGTGGGAATAAGCGGGGGTGGGGGGGTTGGAATGCAAAAAAACCCCACCCACAAATTTTAAAATTTTTGAATTAACCTAAACAGTTGGTGGGTTTATGATGGTTGATAACCAAAAGAAAGAAGGGATTGAATTCAATGAAATTTAATTTGGGCAGTTGAGTGGGTTTATGGTTGCATAACCAAATAAAACAAAAGGGGTTGAAATTGATTGAAATTTAACCGTAAAAGTCTCGGGTGCTGGAACAGTCGGAGCACTGGATCTGCATCATTGAGAATGTCTGCTTTGTAGTTTTTTTATCGTACAGGAAACCCGGGTAAGGTTTAAATTGTTGTGTGAAGAGAAAAGCCCCCAAAAAACAGTGAAATCTATTGATCTGACAGAGAGGATACCCAGCGATTTAGATGAAATATATTAATTGACAAAGAGGAAACCCCGGAATACAGATGAAACTGTTGTTTTTCAAAGAGAAAAACATAGAGATGAAAAATTTTTGGTTTTGACAAACAGGGAAAACCCGGAAAATAGGTGAAAATTGATCTGATTAAAAGGAAGCCGAAATAGAGATGAAAAAATTGATCTGACAAAGGGGGGAAAGTAGGAAAACAGATGAAATGTTGATTTTACAAAGAGGGAAACCCAAGAAAATGGATAAAACCTATTGATCTGATAAAAAGGGGGTGCCCCGGAGTCATTCCCATCAGCCCCCTCCCTCTGGACAGAGGCTTCCTGGGGGTGGTGTCACGCGCATGGAATCATCCTCCCCCGAGACACATTGCAGGGACCCAATATTTTGGGAGACTCCCTAGCGCTCCAGGGCCCTCCTTCACACGGGAAAGGACCCTCAGCAGGATAACTCTAACCTCGGTGTGGGAAACATTGGTTCAGGGGCCCCTGGTCGACCTCTTTGCCACCGATTCAACCATCGTCTGCCAGGGTTGTCTCTCCCGTCCCCCGTTCCCCAAAGCGTATGCAATTCGACGCTCTTCCCTTCCCTAGGGGGCCCTCATAGAATACCCTTCCTCCCTTCCTGATCCCCCACAAGGTGATCAGGAAGGCAGACGGGAAAGACCCCCAGGTCATTCTCAAAAACCCCATGGTGGCCGCCCCCCCGGGGCCTGGTCATCACCATGTTTTCCACCCCTCCAGTTGAACACCCGGGGGACATGCTCAGGCAGCCTGCTCGGGGGCGCCATCACTCCCCACCCCGATGCTCCATTCCACGCTGGCTTCTGTGCCAGCCCAACTGCGAGCACCGGGCCCCCACCCTCCCGGGGGAAGGGGGGCAGGTCACAGTCTGTCCTAAACATACTCGAGGGGGGGGGACCTGCAGGACCTACGGCCAGCGATGGCCTCTCGAGGGGCAGGCACGAGTCCCTCACGACTACCGATGGGAGGGGGGTTCCCTGGTGCTCAGAAACTTGTTCCCCATGATCACCCTTTTTTAATCCAGAAAAGGAAAATTTTTCTTCCCCCCTATCCACCTCCCGTAAGCTCTCGGCTAGCTCCTAGGGGGGCTACAGGTCGGCCCATTGCACCACCAATTTCGCCAACCCCGGACCCCCCTTTTTGGAATGATTCCCTTCTCAGAGAGATTCTAGGGGAGTAGCTCTACGCGAGCCCCCAGTCCCCTAGGCACATCCCCCTTTTGGGGGACCTCCTTTTTGCCCGGGAGCTCTCATAAAACCCCCTTTCGAGCCTATCGCCACCCTGCCCTTTGACCTTTTTCCGGGAAGACCACCTTTCCCCTCGCCCCTGGTTTTGGCCAAGGGCGAAGCGAGATTCTGCCTCAGCGGGGACCCCAGAGACATTGCCTTCCACGGGGAGGGCTCTGTCTCTTTTAAGTTTCTTTCCCTAATTCTTAGCCCAAAAAAGGAAGGCACTTCCCCCCTTTTCTCCACGTCATCCGCTCCTGGGGGATATCCTAGGAGGAGGGGAGAGCGGGGGGGACATGGACCTGTGCCCTTCCAGGTGTCTGAGACACTACTGGGGAAAGTTCCGCCCCAGGCACACCCCCAGCAACATCTCCCTTTTTTCTATCAACCCCAAGAAAAAAGAAAGGGAAACTCGGTGGCACTATCTCTAGGTGGCTTTCCCAGCATGAGATTGCCTATGCCCAGGGTCCCAAAGGAATCTTCCCCTCTATCTTCTCGGGGCCCCTGAGGGGCAGAGCCTGGCCACTTCCCCGCGTTTTCCCGACTCTGTCCCTTTCGCCATCTTCTGGAGGGAAACCTACTGGGTTTGGAAAATCTCTTTTAAGCTTTTATTAAGGGGTATCTGCATGACCAGGGTGAGGTTCTAAAGGGATCTCCTTTTGGGGCTAATGAGCCTATCGGTTAACCCCCAAAAACCATTTTAGGGCACTAGCCCTCCTCCGTTTCCCTTTTAATATATCCAGCCGAGGGCGGCACAAAAGGCAGGGTTTCCCGCTCCCGCACGCCGTCACACGCCCTCTTCCCTGCTGATGACATTTTTGGGCCATTTTTTAAATTTTTTTTAGGTGCTAGCAACAACTGCGGTTTGGTTAGGTGTCACGGGAAAGAACAAACACTCAACTAATCGAACATGTAATTTAAAATCATTTACTTTCAATGTGTACACACGACTGTGCGTTGAAAAACATGTCTAAAGTAGAAAAAATGCTTTGTTTCAATTCTTTCGTTCTTTTACAACACCAAATGGGAAAGATAAGGGTGGTGCATCTTCAAAAAAATTTCACTTTCCTATTCTCTTTCAAGTTTTTTTACTCTCTATCACTCCCCTCATCACCAGACCACTTTTTAATTGATTTCAAGCGCTTCATTGAGCGACAAATCACTACCACCCCTTCCCTGACCAATTTTTTTTGCACAGGAAATACGTGGCGCGCCTGTGCGGGGCCGCCTTTTTTTTGTTTCAAAGCTCCTGGGGTCAGCAAGTTCCCCAAAAGGCCCCTGAAAGTATGGTTTCAACTCGTTCCAACATCCCAAACTGTTACAGGCTTTTTCCCTTTTGGATCATTCATGGGGAAAATGTAGGAATTTTTATGTTTCCCCTGTTGATTGTGGACGGGGGGGGGCAGGAGATGTACTGCTGTCTGTCCGTCGTTCCGGGACTTGGGGTGACTCGGCTCAAGGGGGAGAAATCCCGTCGTCCACTATGGAGGCTCGGTGGTAAAGTTAAATTCTGCATGGTCTGACATGGGATAGTATATGACGCCTGAAAAGGGGGTTTGTATTATAAATCCCCGTTTGGCTAGTATACTTTCCAGTCAGACTTTAAAGCCCGCCCCTTTCTTTTCCCCCCTTAGGCCAAGGGTTTTCGGGGTTTCCTTTCGCGCAGGCCTCGCTGAATGAGGAACAGGAAGCGGACACCGGCTTCTCCTATGGCGGAAGTTGGGGGGCGGCACGTGACTGTCTTTTTATGTATTAGCCACAGAAAAAATTTGGCCTGGGCAGGCTGACTAACTGCCTAAATGCATGGTCTGACTGGTAAGTTACTACCCAAACAGGGAGATAATACAAACTCCCCATATCTGACAAAAGGAACCCCGGGAAAAGAGATGAAACCCACTGAGCTGACAAAGAGGTAAACCCAGGGAAAAGGATAAACCTACTATTTGACAAAAAAGGGAACCAGGTAAGATGAAACCCATTGATCGACAAAGAGGTAACCCCGGAAAAAAAAGGGAACCCTATGATCTGACAAAGAGGTAACCCAGGAATGAGATGAAACCTCTGATTGACAAAGAGGTAACCCAGGAATAAAATGGGCACCCACTGATTGACTAGTTTTTTTGTCATTCCTAAAAATTATCTTTTTTGATGTGTTGCCATGTTACTGTGTTGGTTTTCTTTATGGTTTCCATGGTGCCATTAGTCACCTATCACCTATCCCCTAGTCTTGAAGACCTTTGGGGGGCCACAGAAGATTCACAACCCGCTTCCCCCACTCCCCCTGCTTATTTAGCTCTTAGGCAGTTGCTGACTGTGAGGGCCGGTCCATTCCTGATGTCCTTCCCATCTCTTTCTCTGTTTCCTCTCCTTCTGCCCTTGCATTTCACAAAAATCAGGGATTTCTTAATTTTTTTTATTTTTCAGGCATGTTTAAAGACTTTAACAGACTCAAGTAATGAAAGGGCCCGGTCTCACTTTTGTCTGGTAATTTAAACGGCTATGTGTGTTTGGCAGGTCACTATGTGAAAAAGCAGACAACCCACACTATTGCACATGGCTCCCTTTGTTGTTCCGGATGAGGGTTTTTGTCCCGATGAGGAAAAAAATCATGCATGAACAAGGAGAGAGCTGCAGAATTTCGAGGTGAGTTTGGCCCCCCCCCCTGGCATATTTGGGGTGCAGCAGTGTAAAAAAATGAGGGAAAACCCCATAAGGAAAGAAGACTTAGGAGTAGGAAAAAAAAAACCATGAAGGAAAGAAGACTTAGGAGAGGAAAAAAACATGAGGAAAAAAAAGACTTAGGAGTAGCCAAAAAAAAAAAAAAAAAAATGAAGGAAAGAAGACTTAGGGTAGGGAAAAACCCCCGAAGGAAACAGACTTTGGAGTAGGAAAACCCCATGAAGGAAAGAGACTTGGAGTAGAAAACCCCTTTAAGGAAAGAGCTTAGGAGTAAAAAAAACCCTATGAAGGAAAGAAGACTGAGGATAGGAAAAACCCCATGAAGGAAAGAAGACTTGGGGTAGGAGAACCCCATGAAAGGAAAAAAAGGCTGAGGAGTAGGAAAACCCCTGAAGGGAAAAAAGATGAGGAGTAGGAAAACCCTATGAAGGAAAGCAGGGGCTGAGGAGTAGGAGAACCCATGAAGGAAAAAAGACTTTGGGGTAGGAGAACCCCATGAAGGAAAGGGAGACTTAGGATAGGTAAACCCCCATGAAGGAAAGGAGACTTAGGAGTAGGTAAACCCCATGAAGGAAAGGGATTAGGAGTGGTAAACCCCAGAAGGAAGAAGACTGAGGAGTAGGAAAACCCCATGAAGGAAAGAAGGCTGAGGAGTAGGGAAAACCCCCACAAAAAGGGAAATGGGGAAAAAACCCCATGAAGGAAAGAAGTGAGGAGTAGGAAAAAACCCCCTGAAGGGAAGTGGGAAAACCCCCTGAAGGAAAAAATATGAGGGTAGTAGGAAAACCCATGAAGGGGAAATGGGGAAAAACCCCATGAAGGGAAAAAAACTGAGGAGTAGGAAAACCCCCTGAAGGGGAAGTGGGAAAACCCCCTGAAGAAAAGGGAGATGAGGGGTAGGAAAACCCATGAAGAAAGAAGGGAGGAGTAGGAAAACCCCCTGAAGAAAAGAAGGACTAGGGTAGGAAAACCCCGAAGGGAAAGGAGACTTAGGAGTGAAAACCCCAGAAGGAAAGGGGGAAAACCCCATGAAAGGAAAGAAGACTTAGGAAGGAAAACACCATGAAAAAAAGTGGGGAAAACCCATGAAGGGAAAAAAGAATGGGAGTAGGAAAACCCCATGAAGGGAAAAAAAGACTTAGGGTAGGGGGAAAACCCCCTAAGGAAAACAGATTTGGATAGGAAAACCCCATGAAGGAAAGAAGACTGAGGAGTAGGAAACCCCCCTGAAGGAAAGCAGACTGAGGAGTTAGGAAAACCCCCCTGAAGGAAAGAAGACTGAGGATAGGAAAACCCCCTGAAGGAAAGCAGACTTAGGAGTAGGAAAACCCCCTGAAGAAAAAAGATTGGGAAAACCCCATGAAGGAAAAGGTGAGGGGTAGGAAAACCTGGGGAATGAAAATCTGTGACAATTAGCAGGCTAAAATGTGGTGGGTTGTGCCAGAGGCACAGTGGAGGCACAGTAATCACCCCTGTGGGTTACATGATGGATGAGGGTGAAGCTGTTGGAGTCCTGTTTTTTGTTTGCCATAATTTCATTCGCAACGTGTTTGACTTGTTGGCAGAGAGAGTGTGCTGCTGACGGGGCCCTTTTCCCTTGGAAGGAGACCTCACCCACGCAAAGACCTAGGTTGATGGAGGGGGGTGAGTACTGCTGTTGTCGCTGTTGCCCGGGCAGTTTGACCTCGGGGTGATGGAGGGGTTTTTTTGGGGGGTTCTTTTTTTTTGCTGTCTTTGTCTGTCTGCCTCAGGATGATTGAGAGCAGGTGCGTTTTCTCTGTTGTCTGTCGTCTGACCTCAGGCGATGGAGGGTGTGATGGGTTGTTTTCTCCGTGTCTGTCTGTCTGTCTGTTGACCGCAGGCTGTGGAGGGGGTGGGGGGTTTTTTTCTTGCTGTCTGCTGTCTGTCTGACCTCGGGGTGATGGGGGTGTGGTGGGTTTTTTTCTGCTGTCTGTCTGTCTGACCTCAGGGTATGGGGGTGTGGTGGGTTTTTTTTTCTGCGCTGTCGTCTGTTGACTCAGGCTGATGGAGGGGGTGGTGGTTTTTTCTCTGCTGTCTGTTGTCTGTCTGTCTACCTCTGGCTGGGGAGGGTGTGGGTTTGGGTTTTTTTCTTGTGTTGTCTGTCTGTCGTCTACTTCAAATAAAGGGGGGCGTGGTGGATACATCATTATTGTCTGTCCGATCTCGACAATGTGGTGTTTAAAAATTGTTTGAAAATCGGGACATACCAAAACCCAAATCAAAATACAGGGGACTTTCTACAAGGTTCAAGACCTGGCATGTTATAACCATTCAATGCTGAGAACATTGCAAAAATTTTTAGGAAGCTTCTGGGGTCTTTCTGTCTTGTTCGCGTATGCAGTTGTGTAACTTATGTCAATTGGAAAAAACAAATGCCCATCAGATTCAACATACATAGTAAAACCCAAAGTATGTAGAAACCCAAATAAAATCAATGATGTTAATCACAAGTGCAACTGTTTGTAAAAACCCTCCACCTAGAACGATTAAGGAAAATTGGTTTAAAAATGAAACCCGGATGCATTTGCTCCCCCAAAGTCAACTGGCTGAATTCTGAGATTGCAGTGAAGTATCACCTACTTCACTTACAAAACGGCTCATACAGTTCTCCAACTTGTCATTCCATGGGTCTCTCTGTTCATGTCAAAATTCTGCAAGACTTCCCCTCACATCATCCGCATTTATCAGTTAGCAGAGTTTAAAGACAGAGAGGCGGCGATCTGTCGCCACACAAATTCACAGGTTTAAGGAACAAACTGAATTTTTCACATCCGGGCAATGGGCGAGGCTTTCCTCGCAATTGTATCGAGTTCTGTTCCTCCAAAAAAGGGTTTTTTTTGCTGGCTTGGCTGTGGGACAGCTTTTCTGTCATGATCTTGCCCCCAGAACCCGCCCCAGGGGTCAGAGATGGGTCTATCCTTGGATGTAAGGGCCCGGGGGGGTCAGGAGGTACAGGATTGGGTTGTAGGCAGGAGATCCTTGATGGTCTGGTACACCCTCTCTTGTGTGTTGCCCCACTCCCCTTCAGTGGGTCTTTAAGATGGAGGGCAAAAGATCATTAAAAAACCGTCCAGATCCGTAGCCTTTTCCTCAACAGCGAACAGTTTTTCAGGGGTTTTTTTCTAAAACCCCCACACTTTTTTCCCATTCCTGGAAATTTCATCATGACGATGCCTTGAAATGGGTCAGCACAGGAGGAAGACCCTTTTACAAAACTTCAGTTCTGAGTTGTCGATGGCCCTTTGGGCAGTGCACAAGAATTAGTCAAATTGTGGGAAAGATTGATGAGAGGAAATAACAAAATTTATCATATCCCAAAAGAGAAATTAAATTATGTGCAATGATATCAGTCAGACCAAAATGGATAGAAAAAAATTTTCATATCCCAAAAAAAAAAAGGG